>PVJO010025951.1:0-21918 GCA_004026905.1 Hystrix cristata
CTAGTATTCCTCTCCTCTGCGCACCATCCTCCTTTTATATAATATCTATTACATCTCTTTGTCCTTATTTACAGTTATGGTTTCTCATATCAGAGAAACAATTCGATGTGTGCTCATGAGTGTCTGATTTATTTCACTTAAGAGTATGTTCTCAAGAAACATCCATTTATATATGAATGACTCTAGTTTATCCTTTTTTTATGGCAATGTAGTACTCCATTGTGTAGAAAAACCACATTTTCTTTAGCCATTCGTTGGTTGTTGGGCATTTAGGTTGTTTCCAAGACTTAGCTATTACAAATTGTGTTGCTATGAACATGGTGGTGCATACGTTCTTGTGGTATGACGATTTTAATTCTTCTGGGAAGATCCCCAGTAGGGGAATAGCTGGGTCAAATGGAATCTCCAGTTGTAGTTTTTTGAAGAATCTCCGTATTGATTTCCACAGTGGCTGGACCAGTCTACATTCCCACCAACAGTGGAGGAGTGTTCCTTTTTCCCCACAGCCCCGCCAGCATTTGTTATTGGTTGATTTTTCCATATACGTGGTTCTTTCTGGAGTGAGGTGGAATGTTAACGTTGTTTTGATTTGCATCTCTCGAATGACTAGTGATGTTGAACATTTCTTCATGCATTTATTTGCCATTTTTATTTCTTCATGTGAGAAATGTTTATTCATTTCAGATGCCCACTTTTGGATTGAGTCTTTAAATTTGGGAGGTTTAATTTTTTTGAGTTCTTTTGCAGTGCAAAAGCTTTTTAATAGCATGTGGTCCCAAGCACTGATTCTTTGTATTGTTTCCTGTGCAGTCTAGGTTCTGTTCATAAATTTTTTTCCTACCCCTATGTCTTCGAGGGTTTTTCCTATTCTATTCTCCAGTAAATTTAATGTTTCTGTTTTAATGTTTAGATCTTTGATCCACTTTGATTTGAGTTTAGTACATGGTTAGAGACATATATCTAGTTTTAATTTTCGACATGTGGTTAGCCAATTTTTCCAGCACCATTTGTTAAATAACACCTTCTTCCAGTGAGGGTGTTTGGCTTCTTTGTCAAAGATGAGGTATTTGAGTGTGTTTGGGGTTGTTTCTGTATCCTCCAATCTATTCCATTGATCGACCTGAGGCTATTTAAGAGGGAAGTTGTGAGCACTTTCTTCCAGGTCACTGGCGGGCCTGGAGACTCCACGGTTCAGCCCCAGCCCAGTGACTGAGCCCTTTTCAGCTTTGCCAGCCCTGCTGCTGTGGGAAGCCTCTGTCTAGATGGCATCACAAGGCCCAAGCCCTCCTCCCGGGTCTCTGCCTTCACTCCAAACTTCGAATTCTCTCCCACCCAGATTCTGGGGGCAGCCACATCCTGTTCCCGGCCAGCGGAAAGCCAGCGAATGTGCCACAAGTGAAGGCTCAGCCCACGTGAGTTTCCATTTGTTACCTGCAAGGCTGGGTCTTCTCAGACCTCTGACTCTTTTCGAGGACAGTCCTGGGCTTTCTGCCATCATCTAGACCTGAAAAATCCTGATCTCAAACAACCTCCAAACCAGAGGGGAGAAAGGCCATCGTGGACAGCAGCCAGTGCCAGGTGCCTGCGGGCAGCCAGCTGAGATGGCAGAGTTGAAACACCACACCGTGCCCCACGAACATATGCAATTATTACTTGTCAAATAAAATGAAAATAAAACTTTAAAAAACATGCCTGTGCAGGACATAGAGCTTCCTTTTTCTTGGGTAAATAGCTAAGAGTGGAATGTGACCTACCCCTGCTGCCAGCCAGGGACAAAGGTAAACCTCCAGAGGACAATAATCCATTTCAGAGCCTCAAATATTTTCTATGATTAAAAAGTGCAGGCGATGCATAGAATTCAATCAGAAATAGCCAAACATATGAGGAGATGAGACATATAGAAAACTAAGAAAAAGAGTAACAGAAATCACAGTGACAGGGGATCCAGTAGTGGACCTATCAGAGGAATTTAGTACTTAAGCAAATCATACATGCAAGGCACTGAGTAAAGAATTAAAAAATTTGGGAGAGCACTAGAAACAAAACCAAGTATGAATCCAAATATTCCCTACCCCTGGAAATCCTAAAACTGAAAAATATGAAAGCTTAAATGAAGAACTACAGGAGATAATATACTGTTGAACACAGAATCAGTGAAATGGAAGATAGATTAAAGTAAAGCATCCTGGTGGAAGCATAGAGAGACAAAATGACATAACACACAGAAGCAAATGACAGGAACTACATCTATCTCACAGCTGGAAGCCTGAAAATACACATTCTTTTCCTGTCTATGTGAAATGTTTACCCATTACCTTGGGTAGCACTGTAATCACTGCCTTGCTTTGTATGGTTTCCCACGTATCTGGGTTATCTATTGCTGCTTAGCAAACCCCTTTCAAATTTAGAGATTTGAAATGAGAACTATCATTTCTCAGGATTCTGTAGGTCGACTGCACATTTCTCAGGTTGGTCTTGCCTGGCTCACTCTCTGAGACTGCCTCATTCATAAGGGGTCTGTAGTGGAGGCTGCTGAGCTGCTCTCCATGTCTCCCTTTCATCCAGTGTCTCTATGATCTCGTGGACTTGGAATCCTTAGGTGGAGGAATGGCTTCCACCAGTACATCGCCCAATTTCACATTAAGGCATTCTCTTGGTCAAAGCAAGCCCCGAGGCCAGCACAAGATCAGGGAGTGAAGAACTAGGCTGCACCTCTGGATGATGAGAGAGGCAATGTCCCCCTGAAGAGGGGCTTATATGTGGGGAGAAGATAGAGTTTGTTGCCATATTTGGTGGTCTACAGCACTACCTATGCACACAGCCATGACCATTGTAGGTTAATCTTGCTTGACTTTGAGCCTCCATGTTATTTTGTGGGATACATCTATTGTGTGCAGTGGTTCTTAGTTCATTTTTCTCACTCCCATCATTCCATGGTGTGTGTCTACCGCAACCTACCTGCCCTATGTTGACATATGGCTGAACTGTTTGTAGGTTTGTCATTCAGATGCTGTGGCGGAATGTTGTTCCTGTGTGCTCATCTGGTACATGGTGCTGCTGCTTCCTGGGGGCTGCTCATTGGGGGCATTGCTGGACCAGAGACCTGTCTGTCCATGCTTGACAGATAAAGTGTAGCCATTTCCTAGGGGTGTGAGTTTTACGCCTGAAGATAGAGAGGGAACATTACCATCACTTTACAGATTTGCCAACACTTGATATTACTGGTCTTTTTACTTTTGTTGTCCTCACTGGGTGAGTGATGGTACCTTGTCACAATCTTAATTTGAATTTACTTGATTCTTTTCTTTTTTTGAGATAGGGTTTTGGTGTGTAGTTCAGGCTGGCGTCGAACTAACTTTGTAACCCAGGCTGGTCTCAAACTTGTAACAGTCCTCTTGCCTCAGCCTCCAGAGTGGTAGAATTCAGGCATGTGTTATTATACCCAGCTATAATGTCCTGGATTCTTCATGAAGTTGAGCACTTTATTAGTTTATTGACCTTGGACATCATCTTTTGGAATTGCCATTTTGCCAATATATTATCTTTTACTAATCCATAGGAAGTCTATAAATTGTGTATTTACAGAATGAATCTTTTGTCAATTATACATTGTAAATTTCTTCTCCAACTTTGTGACTTGTCTTTTTTAGTCTTTTTTTTTTTTTTTTTTTGGTACTGGGAATTGAAAGCAGAGACTTTGCATTGAGCTACCTCCTGAGCCTTTTTTTATTTTTTATTTTGAGACAGAGTCTCATTAAGTTGCTAAATTGCCCAGGCTGGTTTCAAACTTGCAATCCTCCTGCCTCAGCCTTCCAGAGTACTGGGATTACAGGAATACACTACTGTACATGGCTTTGCCTTTTTAGTCTTTAATGGTGTTTGTGAAAGTAAAGATGTTTCTAATTTTATTTTTTTTACTCTATCCATTTTTCCTTTAAGCTAAGTGCTTTATGTAACCCATTAAACTAAGCATTCGTTGTTAGAATAAACTATAGTTATTTCCTGTGTGTTGTCTTTTTAATACACTGCCAGACTTATTTGCTATAATTTTGTTTAAGATGTTTGCCTGTCCTATTTATGTAATATGTTTTACTCTCACCTGTGGGTGTAGGTACAAATGACTAGGGTAACCTCTGTTTTTTTGAAAATGAGTTTATTTTACCTCTGTACTCGATGACATTTTCCTTGAGTACAGGGGTCCATAATGGCAGGTTTTCTGCACCTTGGTGGCATCACCTAACTGTCCTCTCACTTTACAAGTGCTTGGCAGTGATGTGCTTTGGCCTTTTTGGAATCTATAGATTTCTGTCTTTGATTAATTCTGGAATACTGTATCTCAACTGCTATCTATCAAATTTTGCTCAATACCAGGGAGAAATCTTTTCTGGAAAGGGTAAGAGAGTGTATACTTTCAGCTTTGCAGGCTTCTGTCATGACTATTCCTCTCTGTTGTATAGAGTGAGCCGAGAGATAAATGGTACAGAAAAAAAGGAGTGTGGCTAAAAGTGGCAGATTTGGCTGGCAGACTTGCTGTCCCTCCTTCTGATCTTCTAATTGTACTGAGACTAGACCTTGCCACTCTAGCCCTTCCTACATCTTCCTGTCTTCTGTTATTCCATCTGTTTATTTCTCTGTGGTTATTTGAGTCTCCAAGCAGAAAAACTAAGTTGTAGATGACACACAATAAGTCTCACATTTTGGTATTTTTTTTTTAAGTGTGCTGAGGATAGAATTCAGGGCCTTGTGCTTGCTAGGCAAGTGCTTTACCACTGAACTAAATCCCCAACCCCTTTGGGAAATTTTTTTTTTGGATGCTGCACATTTTTAAAGGGAATATTGATCAGTCTCAACAAATCTGCCAACCTGTGAAGTTGTTAATCCAAATCCATGCTCCCAAATTTAATCACAGCTCCTCAGTCTTCCTGCCTACCTCTCCCCAAGCTATCAGCCACTAATCTGCTGTCTGTTACTACTGATCAGTTCACATGTTCTAGGAATCATACAGTGTGTACTTTGATATCAGAGTTTTTAAAATTCATTATAATTGTTTTGAGATTCATCTATGTTGTCACATGAATCAATAGTTCATTATTCTTGTTGCCAAATACTCCAGGACATGGGTATACTGTGATTTGCTTATCTGCTCACCCTTTGATGGACATTTGAATTACTTTCTGTTTCTGATTGTTACAAATAAAGCAGCTATGAACATATACTCACAGTGTTTGTAAGGATACTGTGTATGCTTCTATTTCTCTTAGGAGCAAAATGGCTGGATTATACCATAGGGATAATATTTAACTTTTTAAGGAACTCCTGATTTGTTTTCCAAAGTGGTGTTCCCACTGTAGCGTGTTTGGGCTCCAGTTTTTTCACATCCTTGACAGCACTTGGTATGATCAGTCTTTAATTTTAATTTTCCTAGGTGTGTAGTGGTGTCACATTGTGGTTTTGATTTGCATTTCCCTAGTAACTGGTGATGTCTAGCATCTAGTATTTATTTGTTATTTGTATATGTTTTTTGGTAAAATGTCTATTCAAATTGCTTCTCCATTTAAAAAAAAATTTTGTATTATTAAAAAGTATTAAGTTTTGAATATAAGTTATTAAGTTAAAACTAGTCATGTGTTTTCTTCCAGGCTATAGCTCATTTAATTATTTTAACTGTGTTTTTTTGAGGGTTTTAATTTTATAAAATCCAGCTGATTAATTTCTTCTTTTATAGATTTTGGTTTTGCTTTCATGTCTAAGAAATTTTTGCTCAACTCAAGGTAAAAATTTTTCTTGTATGTTTTCTTATAGAAAGATTTTTACATTTACTTCTGTGACATTTGTCTTTCCTGGAGTGAAGGTTGAAATGAGGGCTTTGTATATGCTAGGCCAGTGCTTTACTGTTGAGCTGCATGCCCAGCCCTGTCATCTATTTTATTTTTATACATGGTGTAGGGCATAGATCTAATTCTGTTTTTAAAATCTAGTTATACATTTTTTCAAGCACCATTTAAAAAAATAATTCTTGTTTCCTCACTAAATTGGCTCTGAATCTTTGTAAAAAGTCACCTGTTTTTATACAGTGCATGTGGGTTGACATCTGCACTCTCTACTTAGTTCTCATGTGTTTACTTTGATTCCAATACCTCACTGTTTCAGTCACTAGCTTTACAACAAGGCTTGAGATTTGGTCACTTTAGTTTTCTGACTTTGTTGCTCTTCTTCATGTTTCTTTAAATATTCCAGGTCCTTTATTTTCCATATGAACATTAGAATTAGTTTAGAGATTTCTAAGTGAAGTCTGCTGAGATTTTGGTTGAGATGGCGTTGACTCCATAGATCAGTTGTGGAAAATTGACATCTTAAAATATTGAGTCTTTTAATTAACATTTAAGGCTTTCTCCCGTTTTCCCTTCTAGTTCTCCTCTCTTTTGAATATTATCTTTCTTTTACCTAATATCTATTATGCCTCTTTTTCTTTATGTACACTTATGGTTCTTGGTAAAAAAATAAAAATTAAAAAAATCTAAGGCTTATCCCTTTATTTCTTTAGGTCTTCTTCAGTTTTCTTGGCAAAGTTAAAGAATTACATGTAATTAAATTTAATAAAATAATTAAAATTATAATCAAAATTATAATAATTTATGGATTTCATTGTCTAGTTCTGCATGTCTTTTGTAATATTTACCCTTAGCTATTTTATAATTTTGATATTTCTGTAAATATTACTTAAAATATTTCAATTCCCCACTGTTTGTTACTAGCATACAAGAATATACTTCTTGCTGAGCTTATTGTGAATTCCATTGCAGTGTCTCCTTAGCTGATTGTGTCAGCCAGGAAAAAGAAATTTACTTCTTTCTAGCCTATCTGGACTCCTTTTATTTCTAAAAATTGCCTTTTTGGACTGGCTGGAGCTTCCACTAAGATGATGGCTGGAAGTGTAGGAGTGGACAGCCTCGCCTTGCTGTTTGGGTGGGAGTGTTCAGACTTCAGGATTAATGGTGGTGTCAAGTGGGCTTCCTGAGGAAGCCTGTCTCAGAGTCTAGTGGTCCTGGTGCATTCTTAGTTTGCTGAGAGCTTTTCTTCAGGAATAGATGTTTGATTTTGTCTATGTTTTTCTGCCTATATTGAGATGATCAAATGGTTTCTATTTTTAAATGTGTTACTGTGGGGAATTACAGTGATGGATTTTCAAATGTTAAGCCAAACTTGCATTCCTGGTATAAACCACACTTGGTTATGATGTATTATGCCTTGTGTATATCATTGGATTCTACAGTCTAACTACTTTTCTACAGTCTAGTTACTTTTCTAAAGTCGATGGTTTGTAAAAGAGCAGATTTAATACAGGACATTTATACAGTACAACATTCACACATACAAGTCAAATGCAGGAAGACTGCAGAACATCTACCTATGCTCTGGAGACTCAAAAGATCTGATCAAGGGCTGGGAGCTCAGGGCGATGTCCCATGCAAGTCTGTGCCTGTACTAAAAGGCTGAAGAAATCTATACCTGAACCAAGATATAATGCTCGCAGCAGAGATGAAGACCAGAGCTCCCCTGAAGTGAATGGTAGCCATCCTCAATGACATCAAGGCCCCAAACTCCTTCTGCAAGAACAGCCGAATCCTTGTTGGGAGAACCAGCTGCAGCAGAGCTTCTCCTGGGAAACAACCGGCACTACCTTCTGCTCTCGTTCTCCTTTATGTCATCTTGGCAACAATCCTCAGGTGGATCTTCTATGCCCAGAACCACACCAACTCAGTTCAGCTGGATGTTTCCACTCAAGTTGACCACAATAATAAGTTCACCACAGACATGGTCTATGGTTTGGTTTTGAACCTAATGGTGACTTCATAGGATGAATTGTGAACTATTCCTTTTTTTCAATTTTCTGGAGAATTTGTTATTTGGTTTAAGTGAATTTTTTTTAAAGAATTCACCTTCAAAGCTTTCTCTCCTGAAGTGTTTATTTTTTGTGTAAAGATTTTTTTAGATACAGGGGTATAAAATGATCTATTTCTTCTTGAGCACAGTTTTGAAGTTTGTATCTTTCAAGCAATCTGTGTACTAAATATACACTGTCGATTTATTGGCATAAAGTTGTTCATAATATTTTCGTATTTTCCTTTTAAAGTCTGTAGAAGCTATACTGATGTCACTCATCTTATTCTCATTATTGATAATTTATGCTTTACCTCATTTTTTCCTGATTAGCCTGATTAGAAGTTTATCAATTTCCTTGACATCAGCAATGAACTAGCTTTTGGTTTTACTAATTTTATATACTATCTTTTCTGTTTTCTGTTTCACTGATTTCTGCTTTCACCTTTAATTTTCTTTTACTTCACTCATTTGGTGCTTAATTTGTTATATTCCTGGCTTCTCAAGGTGGAAAAGGCAATCACTGATTTAAGGTCTTTTCTGCTCCTAATATAGGCCAGAGCTGCTATAAATTTCCCTCGAACCATTACGTTAGTAACATCCTATAATTTTTTATCTATTGCCTTTTCATTTTCATTTCAAAACATTTAATAATTTTTCCTTTAATTAAAGGGTATAGTATTTTTGAATACTTAGATTTTCCCAGAGGTATTTTTCTTTTTTAAATTTTTATTTTAATTCTATTGTGATCAGAAAATCACATACTAATTTTAATTATTTTAAGTTTGATAAATGTTTCATGTGCACCAAAAAAGAATGTGTATTCCACTGTCAAGTGCAGGATTCTGTAAAAGTCAATAGTGTTTGCGTTTGCTAGCACTCCTTCTGAATTTCTACTTGGTCTGCCTTTCTGGGTCTTGTAAGCAGAGTTGTTTTACAGTCTGTTTCTGTTAAGCTCAGTACCTGCTCTTAACTGTTGTCTCTTCTTCATGTGCCTAAGTATCTTTGATTGAGTGCTGAGCACTGTATTTGAAGAATTATTTGAGGGCATGCTTGGAACTTACTCTGGCATTATCTTCCTCTAGAAGGGATATTTTTGTTCATTTTCACTTTTTCCAAACACATGATAGAAGTCTAGAATCACATAATTCTAAGCTAAAATTCTACACTTTGACATTCCTACTGGTAATCCTGAGTCGTCCTGTGTTCACAGGGGTTAGGTCTGGGCTAGCTTGTCTTCATTCCAGAGGTGTAGCCCTTTGGCCTCATTACCCAGGCAGGGAGGTTTTCCAGGGTCACTCACTTGTTGGCAAAGTCTGGTAGCAGAAAGAACTGCCATTGGCCTGTATGCAGGGCCACCATCTCGGCCCCTGCCTCTCCTATTCCTCACCCTGGCAGTTCCTTCCTAACTCCCATTTGTTGCTTTCAAGATGGTTGAAACTCTGGCCATCCTGCAGGAAGGGCTGGTGCACATCACCGAGTCTCTCTGTTTTCTCTGAACACTCTGAAACTCTCTCCTGGTTAAATGTTGGATCCACTGGACTAATTTTCTGTTCCTAAAACATATTTAGCATCCATTTTCTATGTCATTTGTTTGGACTGTGTGATTTCTTTAATTCTTTTTCCAATTTTTATCAAGTCTTTATTTCTGTCCTCACAGTTCTGATTTGTAATGGTTTTACTTTTTCTCTGAATCAGTCTCTACCTTTTCCTTTCTTCTTTCCCTTCCCTCTTTCCCTTCCCATTCTATTATTTTAAGGGCATAAGCCATATTTTCTTATACCCATGTAGGTATTTATGAAATTTCTTCTCCCTTCTACCTCTGTTTCCTTCAACATTTTCTGTCGCACTCCAAATCATATCATTCAATATCTGTAAATAGTGGCTCTCAGCTCACTTTGGAGAGATCTGAAATGCTGACTGTACCAGGTAGGGGCATTCAGCTGGAGCACCCTCTGTCCTCAACCACCAACCCTCAATGTTAGGCTCTTTGACTGTGGGACACCCAGATTTTTTAGAGAAACATGTTCCAGACACCTGTTTGGAGATGGAAGTGGCTGCCACCTGTGTCTAGGGATCAGATGGGGGCTGGTGCCACTGATTAGGGACTACCTGAGGCCTGTCCCTCTGCCCTCAGAAGTCTGGGTGTGTCCAAGTCCACGATCTTCCAGGCTTCCCTCAGCTTACTGTCTCCAGGGTTCTGCTGGGGTCAAGGCTGAGCTTTACCACTTTATGGGTGGGGAAGGAACTGGCTGGATGTGTTCAGATGACAAACTCCACCACTCCAGTCCACAGAATGGCTTCCATGAGAGCAGGCTCCCAACTACCAGCCATTTAAGCCTTGTCTGTCCTCTGGATCAGAGGCTCCCACTGCCCAAGGGCCATTCCTCCTGCCAGGCACATCTGCCCTGGATCAATGGTGAACAGAATGGAAGTGGCCTGGCCCCAAGGTGCAGAGATGTACACATGGACTTCAACATCTCTGGGAGCCCCAACACCCACTGGGAACTGGGCTGTTTTAGGCGATGCTTCTCTGTGCAAGCATGCTTTCAGATAAGCTGGCGAGAGGACTCTAGGCAGGGTTGACTTTCTCAAGTGTCACTGCATGTGGCGGCTGGGGCTGACAGGAGCAGATGGGCTGGGCTGGCATTCAGCTAGTGATGGGGTGCAGTGTGGAGACCTGGTCACAGTGGGCCTGATGAGAATTTGGGAATTCACTTAATGGACAGTTGGGGGCCTGATGGCACAAAGCAGGTCAAATTAGGGGAAGGGATACCCAGTTTGGGGTGGGGCAGTCATCCTGATTGGGTGGTGGCATGGGATAGCAAGGAGAGACTCTTGGAGGGGGCTGAAAGATAGTATATCACTGCTTGGTGGGGGGCAAGCAGTTGTGAGCAGCAGGTTGGCTTTGGACAAGGGTGAGACTGACTGGTGGAGGGCTGTGACAGGAGTCTGGGGTTCCCTTGAATCAGTGCCCCAGCTCTTCTGGTTGGGATGCTCCCCCTGCTCCCCATCTGAGTGTCCTGCGTGCCCTGACTGTGGCTGGGGCTGACTTGCAGATACCTCCCCTTCCCTGTGAGTACCATGCTCCATCCAGGGCAGGACCTGTGTCCCTACTGCCCTGGCACCAGGCAGACTCCACTGGGGGAGGGCATTGGCTCCGGCTTCCAGCACCAAAGCCAGGCTGTAGGTTCCCTGATGCTCCTGGTCTCTGAAGGGCTGGGGCTGGCACTTCATATGACTTTACTGATGAAGGAATACATCAGTGAGCCAATGTTTCCATTCAGATTTTTTGAAGGACCAGTTGACAAGAATTTGATTTGGAAGTATAGCACATCCATTTTGGAAGGAGGATATGTGCATAAATTTTTCATGTAAAGGCACCCCTCCTGGAATATTTTCTGCACTGCCCAGTCTGCAGGGCAAGAATGCCTCTGCCTGAGTGTTTGCTTTGCTCTGTGTTTCTTCCTGTGTAGACGTACAGATGGGTCCTCCGGTGGCCAAGCAAGTGTCCAGCAGACCTCAGGTCAGTCCTGTCTATAATCCTAGAAGTAGTCCTCTGATTTGCCCGGTTTTGGCTCCTCCCTCCCTCTGCCCCTGTTCTCATCTCTGTGGTGGACCTGAGAGTGGAGCTCTCACAGGTGGACAGCTTTGCCAGCATGGCTGGGAATCATCACCTGAAAGAGCCATCACAGACATAATGTGACTTCTGATCCGTCTGCATGCTGCATCTGCAGCTCTTGGCTGGGGGTGAAGGTGGGTGTGGGAATCTCATGATGCTTGAAGGTCAAGGCAGAAAATTTACGGCATCATTAACACTTACATTGCCTGCAGCCTTCGCACTTTGGAAGTGGGCGCTAATGCAGTGGCAAGGGACCCTCCTCCTCTTCTTGGCTTCTCAGGAGGAGCAGATAAATGGGTCTTCCAGGGACTGAGGTGCCAGTCCTTCAAACCAGGCCATTGGTTAGTGTGGACACAAATGGCTAGGGTCTCGGCTGGGGTCAGGGCTTTCTGCCCTCCAGTGGCATTGAAACATGTTTGGTCAGAGGGTGGCAGGTGGCAGGGGATGGGGCAGGGAGGCCCTGAAGACTGGGGCACTGAGTATTAATCCTGACAGGAGAGGCTTCCAATGCTCTGATTAGCAGCAAGAGCCCTGAATTCATTTACTCCCTCATTTACTCCTAACAGAGCAGGATGCTAGTCATGGATACACCAGTTTCAGGTGGGCATTGGGTGGCAGAGTCTTTTTATTTAGGAGCGTTTTTGGTCCCTCCCTGCCCTACCTTCTCTGCCTTCCCTTGCTCCTGAGTGGTTTGTCTTCTTCTCTAGTCTGTCCTCTTGGTAGCCATCATAAAGCCCGTGGGGGCCTGGCTGGAGGAAGGGCCACCCAGCAGAGTCCACTGGGATGGGGTCAGCTTGGGGTGGGCACAGGGGTGCTGATGGCTGTTGCACTCTCTGTATGGTGTGTGTGCTGGTGTCTCTGCCTGGAAACTGGGCAACATCTGCTCTGCTTACCTTGGGCAGGAATGGGCTGCTGACACGAGCCTACCCAAGTGGTCAATTGGAAAGAGGCCCAGATGAGCACAGCCCTTGTGTGACACCCAGGGCAAGGGCTCCTGAGGGACTGTGCTGTTACCCAGTAAGCTAGGACTCAGGGTGAGAGGAGACATGGACTTCTCTCTCCAGCCCCTGAAGGGGCCTGGTTGTCCGGGGTTGCTGGTGAGAAGGTTCAAGGGTCAGGAGCAGGTGGAAGTGGTATTGGTCCATCTAGGAGGAGCCCCATAGGGCCTGGGCCACACTCTGCAGTGCCCTGTGCAGTGCCTGCTTGACCTCCTGGTTCCGTAGGCAGTAGATGACTGGGTTGAGCAGGGGCGTGAGCACGGTATACACCACGGACACCAGCTTGTTGTAGTTGAAGGAGTAGATGGCACGTGGCCGGGCATAGATGAAGAGAGAGGCTGAGTAGAAGATGATCACCACAGCCAGGTGCGAGGCACAGGTGGAGAAAGCCTTTTGCCGGCCGTCAGCGGATGGGATGCGCAGCACTGTGCTGAGAATGGCGGCATAGGAGAAGACAGTGAGCAACAGTGGCCCCAGCAAGATGAGCAGTGCCAGGAGGAAGTCCACAAGCTCTGCCACTGACATGTCGGAGCATGCAAGGTTCAGCAGTGGGGACACATCACAGAAGAAGTGGTTCATGATGTTGGGACCACAGTAGCCCAGGCGGGAGATGAAAAAGACCTTCCCCAGGGAGATGGTGAAGCCAGAGAGCCAGGAGCTGGCAGCCAAGAGGCTGCAGAGGCTGGGACTCATGATGGCTGGATAGCGCAGGGGGTTGCAGATGGCCACATAGCGGTCATAGGCCATGACGCCCAGGAGTGTGCACTCGGTGCAGGCCAGGGCCAAGAAGAAGTAGAGCTGTGCCATGCAGCCTGCAAAGGAGATACGCTGGAACTCAGGCATGGCCAGGCTGAACAGCATCTTGGGCACTGTGACAGAGATGTACCACATCTCCAGGAAGGACAGGTTGCTGAGGAAGAGGTACATGGGCTTGTGCAGTGCAGGGCTGGCATGGATCACTGCAATAATGATCAGGTTCTCTGTGACGGTCAGCATGTAGGCCATCAAGAACAGCACCAGCAGGCACAGATGGAGCCCCAGGGATCCTGGGAAGCCCACCAAGATGAACTCAGTCACCTCTGAGTGGTTGCTCCTTGCAGACGTGGTACCCATGGCTCTACTTTGGGGAGTGGAGGTAGAGGGTTGGGGCAGGCAACAGAGAGAGACCAGCAGTCCCCTCAATGCCGAACACCCCTGGGGCAGAAAGGGAGGCCTCATCCCTGCCCACCCGCCCTCTCCCGGCTCCCAGCTCAGCCATGGCACTCATGGCAGTTTTCCAACAGCCCAGTCTAGCACAGACATCCATCAGACAAATGCGTCTGTCCTGGAGGAGACTTCCAGGTGCAGTGAGCACATCTCAGAGAGCTGGCTATATGAACTTGCAAATAACCTTTGTGTGACAGTGTGAAACCCCTGCCCCCATGGCCTCAGTCCAGCTCTGCCCCAGACCTGGCTCACCTTTCTAGGGTGGGAAGTAGCTGTGGCTGGGGTCACTCTAGACTCAGGGACGAGTGGACAGGGACCTAAGAGTCAGGAGAGAAGGCTTCAGGGCTATCACTGAGCTAGTGGCCAGGCAACAAGGAGGGCAGCCTGGGGTCAGCAGCAGGGGTGAGGGGTCAATGCGCAAGCGTGCAGCCTGGGTAAGGAGGGCCGGGAGGGCTTGGTCGGATTCCCTGTCTGTGCACAGGTGATGGTGGAGGCTCTGCAGATCTATCCCGAGGACTAACAAGGATTGCAGTAGCTCCACAGAGGGTGGAATTGCCTTACAGACAGTGAAGTGGAGAACAGAGGCAGCTCCCTTTCTGTCTTGTGGAAGGGAAGCCTGGGTCTTCTTCTTCCGATTCAGGTGCTTCTGAGGCCAAGCCAGTCTCAAAATGTGACTGAGCCCAGCCACGGCCCCTGCACCTGTTTTAAAATAAATCTGTTTATTTGGAGTGGGGTTGGGCTTTGCCTCTTTATCTGTTCTGTAATGTCAGACGTGGCCCTTGATATGTCTGGCACTTAATCTTAAAGTAAACCTCAGCCAGTTCACTGAATGAGCCGGGTGATTGTTTGAAGTATTCATTTGGGCAGAGATGGATGAGGACAAACCTCCAGACTTTTCTCCACCCTTATAGTGCCTCTAATGTGCCCTCAACTGAGGTGACTGGTCACCAAATAGAAACCAGTGTCCATCTCATCTGTAGCTGTTCACGAGTCCTGGGAAGGCATACCCCACTGCTGGAGCCAAGCCCATCTAAGGCCTTGGAGCTGAGTTTGGAGTAGCAGAGTTGTGAAGGGGCTGCTCCTCCTGCCACTGCTGGTCAGAGCTGATGCCCTGAGAAGTGGGCACTCTACCTTCTCTCAGCTTTCCCACTGCCCTTGGGCTGCCCAGACACCTCGTTTGCTGACTCAGGCCCTTGTACCCCCACCCCTAATACCCAGCATGCTGCTTGCTGCCTGAGTGAGGTCCACAGGAATAGGCAGTTTTCATCCTGGCTAGATGCATGAGTTTGCCCTGGGCACCTGGGCCATCAGAGGGGCCGTGCAGCAGGATGGAAAGCTGTGGTGTGCTGAGAACTTCCCTTTGCACAGCCCTAATCCCTAATGTTGCTGCCTCCAAGTGGCCTGCCTAGGAACTAGGGCCTGGGCCCTTCTGTTTTCTAGACAAGACAGATATGCTACCTACCAACTGTGGGGCTTAGGACAAACACCTGCCTCTTCTAGTTGTCTCTCTCTCTCTTCTTTTCTGAAAGATGGAGCAAGGACCACCTTATCTGATAGTTAACTCGGCTGGATTCACAGCAGGAAGCCTGACTTCTTACTACACAGACATGTGGAGACAAGCTGGAAGGTCCCAGAACGTGCTGCCAAGGGACCATGGAGTGGCTGGGACACCAGGGCTTCTGAGCCTGGCTCAGGGGAGCTCGGTGCCCTGTACTTAGACACAGTACAGACAGGCCCCCAGGATGCTCACATACAACACAAGGGTCCCCAAACGTAACACAAGTGCAGAATCACACACTCCATCCTCCAAACTTAGATTCCCTCACTGGGATCAAAACTACATCCACTTCCACGCCAAGGGCAAACAGCCTCACACAGGCTCCCACACAGAGTGCAGACCCCTGCCAGGTAGTTAGAGACACAGCCCCCAAGCAGATTCAGCCTCAGAAACACAGACATCCCCAGACACTCATGCCCCTGTCCTGGAACAGACAGATGTCAAACCTCTTAGTTTTGAGAGCCCCACACTCTCTCCCACAGAAGCACATGAAGAAATGCAACTTTGAAATAGGGATAACAATGAAAACATGGGCACACTATCCCTCACAAAGATATTTGCCCAGGAAAAGCATGTTCACCAGCAGATCCCATCAGGCTCACTGCCCAACCAAGTTATAGTACAGGCACATGCAGGCATATTCATGTGCTTTGCGGTACCTGTGAATATAGCCAGGTGCACACACAGACACATATACAGGTGTTCAAACAGGTGGGCACATAGGTGCATACACAGGCACTCCCAGGCATATGCAGGTACACATAGGTACACATAGGTGTGTATGGGCACATATTCAGGCACACACAGGTACATACGCAGGTGTACTCTCACAGACTAAGGCACATATACAGGCACACACAGGTGTGTACAAGAGTACACAGGTATATGCAAGTGCACACCCAGACACTTACAGGCACACATAGGTGCATACCCAGGCTGGCACACAGACACACTCATGAATATAGGCTGTTGGAAGCCTTAGCTCTCACTTGTGCAGGGGCTCGTGAAGTTTGAGTTCCAGCCCTGTCCCAGGCACTCCAGTTTGACTGCCAGCCACCTTGTGCACCCGTGAAAGAGTCCAAGACCTAACCATCCTTCCCAGGACTTTCTGAGGACTTAATGCTGCTATGGGCCAGAGACTTGGCAAACTCAGTAACTTACCTTGCCTTTGACGACTCAGAGAGGGCTTGCCATGAGAAGTAGAGGGTGTGGTTCTGGAAGAGTATGAGGACCAGGAATGGGGCTATTGAGGGCCACCGCAGGCTCTGAGCTGAGAATAAACCCTCTCCTATTCTCAGTCAAAACTGGCCTGGCCCTGGATCCTGATGGGAGTCTAGAGGTGACCCCAAGACAAGGGGGCTGTGGAGTTGTTCTTGGAAGGAGCACAGAGTCCTTCTAGTGATCCAGGTTTAACAAAATTCAGACCTTGGGAGATGCAAATCCAGAGGAGTCTGCTACAAAATTGATCCTTTCCCCAAGAAGAGACCCCTCTGCTTCAGAGAAAAGAATCATTGGCTAGAGACTGATATAGGTGCTTTCTTGTGTTCTGCTACTTCACAAGGGTAGCAGTTAGGATTGGCCAGGGAAGTCTCCCTCCGCTGGGCAAGTCCAAGTATACTGTCTTCTCAGGGTGAGGAGGGCAGCCAGGAGCCAGCACCCCTCCTGCCTTGGTTAGAGTGTGCTTCTGAAGGATAACAGAGCGTACTCACGGAGAGCCCTCCCTGCCCTGGCACATTCCCTGTGCCAAGGAACTCGCAGGAGAGAGAAGTGGCTTAGGCAGGGAGCTTCCCTAGGAGGGGCTGGGACTGAGGGAGGGAGTGGAGGCCACACCCTACCCTGGTCCCCGGGTGGTGCCCGGCAAGTCCCTCTTGCCTCCCCACCCCCCAGCTGCCTCCCATCTGACCATGCCTGTCAGCCAGATGGGCCAGATCAGAGGCAGATAGATACCTGGCCTCAACCTTGCTGTCCTTGTGGGCCAGGGGTGATATGATGGGGCTATGATGTGTGGTGAAGACAGACATCCTTACCCCCAGCAGAGGCCTGAGGAGCAAACTACCTGGGGATCCCTGGGCCCGTTTTCCCATCACAGGCCCAAACTGTGGGTGCAGGTCCAGATCCTTAGATCCTTAGCATCAGCTTGCTTAGAGCATTTCTGCCTCATTGTCACCCTCTCCTCATCCCTAGCTGGCCCACTTCGAGGGTCACAGGATAGTTCAAGTTGTTGAAGGGGGCATAGATTTTTGGGACCTTCTGCCTTCAGCACTGAGACCTGAGGTGACCACAGTCCTTGGCTCTGCCCTTTCTGGGGCCATACTGTTAACCTGCCTGGAGCTCCAGGACATTGTGGTCCCCCATCACCACCTTTGACTATGCTGGGTGTGGCAGGTGCTCCTTTTGAGTGTCCCCAACCTCTACTGGGTGTGCTCGACCTGATGGTTCACAGAAGAGGGGGTGACCTGGGGATGGATGTAGGGGGCAGGAGGCAGTCAGAATTGTGGGGAAAGTGCCAGAGCCTGACAAGAGAGCTCCAACGCTAAACTTTTATGTTCTGAAAAGGGATCCACAAGTCACAAGGGACAGCTGACCTGCCACTTGGAGGTGGGTTAGGAAATTGCAGGTCCCAAGGCTAGTGTGGAGCCCTGGTCCTAATAGAGTCCAGACTCCAGGGGCAGCTTGGGGACCAGCATATTTGGCTCTATGGTCTCCTGTCCCAAAGTCATTTTACAAATGTCAGTTGCTCATTTGCCCTTCAGCAATGTCTGTGGGACCTGAACTGTGTCAGGGCTACTCTAGAAGTGGGACACAGCCCAAACCTTAATTCCTGCTTGGGGCTCAGGTGTCAGTGGGAAGCATAATGAAGAGATGGCACAAAGGTGACAGGGGAGGGAATATGTGTGTGGGGCAGAATCCCAGGGCCAGGAGGAATACTGGAGGTATGGAAACCAGTGTCCTGTCTGTTTCTCATGATCACTCTTGTGTGGCCCGCTTGCCCTGCCCTACCAAGAACCCAACACACAAGAGCACAGGCTGGAGCTCCACATCCCTCCTGCCCCCATACCCTGTATTTTAGCAACCACACCCTCCTGCTTTCTCACCCTTGGGGAACCCACCCCCCCAGAAACCAGCCAAGAGGCAAGGCCTGACTTCCTGCCCCAGCTACCTTATCTGAGTCCGCATCCATCCTGGGCCCCTGCTGCTGGGTGGGGCTGGCCTCCTCCAGTTTCACTACCGGGGGGCCTACCTCTGGGTCTCCACCTTCTTTCTCCTTGGGCTCCTGGACATCAAATGGAAGCAGATCCAGTCTCCTGCCTTAGGAAGAAAAGGGTGGAAGTCCCATCCGTGCAGCCTCCTCCTCTCTGCCTATCCCTCTGCCCCTTTGTAACACCCATACTTGCATGCTCTACTCAAGTCCATGCCAGTGAGCCCTCCCACAGGAAGACACCTACTCCCTGACCTACTTTCTGTCTCTGTCCTAATGGTCCCCAGTCTCCACGCTTGCACCTCAAAGAAGACCCTGGTGATTGCAGTCAAATCCAATTGTACTTCTGAATTCAGCTCC
The DNA here is from genome assembly GCA_004026905.1 of Hystrix cristata. NCBI lineage: Eukaryota > Metazoa > Chordata > Mammalia > Rodentia > Hystricidae > Hystrix > Hystrix cristata. The sequence goes on from PVJO010025951.1 coordinate 18,825, forward strand.
AGGAGCCTGTGTGACTTTTCCTTCCCCATGTGGATTTGCATGTAAATCGTAGGTCTGCTTGTCAAGTTGTCAAATCCTGTCCCCTCCTATAGCTTCACTGGGGAAAATTTTACATTTTTACAAGATCGAGTCTTACAATCTATTAACATTTCCACATTTACTTACATTTTTCTTCAGTGTCCTCAGTTTTCTGCATAATGGCCTCCCGCATCTTTCATGGGGTTGATTCCTAGATATTTGATATTTTTCCTGCTTTCACAAGTGCTACTTAAAATAATTTATTTTCTGTTTATTGCTTTCAGATAGAGACAGTTAACTCCTGTTTACTGGCTGTAGTCAGTATATGTGCTGAAATCTGTGAGGGCTACTGACTTTCCTGTAGAGTCTCCTGGACTTTCCCCATCCTAATCAGTGGCATTGTCTGGCAGGATGATTTTAGATCTCTCACTTTCCAGTGCTCTGACTCCCCTTTCCCCTTTATCTTCTTGCACTGGTTACCACCTCCGGTGCACAGCCCACCAGAAGTGGCGAGAGCAGAAAGTAGGACATTTGTCATGGGTGTGTCTGCTGATGCATGTAATCAGGTTGAAGAAGTTCCCTCTTGTCTTTAGTTAGCAAAGACTTGATTTTATTTACTGATGTTAATAAAATGATGTTGAAATTTATGTGTTTGCATCTGAAGATGGAACATGATTTTTCTATCTTGGATTTTCAGTGTGGCAAATTACAGTGACTGGTTTTCTAATGGTAACTGTTTTTCTAAAGGCAGCTTTGCATTGGTGGTTGTGGAACCAGCATAGGCATGTGTGGTGTGTTAGGTACATGTTACTGACTCTGCATGTTCTGGGTCTGGAGTTTTCTTTATGGGAAATTTTCTTTCTTTTAAAATGGTTTTATTGAAGTATAACTGACGTTCAATAAACTGCACTTTTTTTTTTTTTTTTTTTTTTTGGTGCTAGGGATCAAACTAGGGGTCTTGTGCTTGCCAGGCAAACATTCTACCACTGAGCTAAATCTCCAGGCCCAAACTGCATATATTTAACGGGCACAATTTGATGAGTTTTGACCTATGGACATATGCATGAAACTATGACCACAAGATAATGGGCATCCCATCAACTTGTACCAACTCTCTACACTGAATACAATCACTATGTACTGCAAAGATATAAAACATAATAAAAAATTTAATGAGTGGGTGTAGTTGTGGAGGGAGGTGGCTGGGAGAGTGTGAACATGGATCAGTTTGGTGAACAAACAAAAGTGGTCACAGGTTGATCTGGACACTCGGAATGTGATCCTGGAGAAGAGTGGTCAGAGCATGTTTGTAAGGCCACTGAATGTGCTGGAATCAAGACCAGGACAGCTGTAACGGTTGGAGTTTAGGTGCATCCACTTCCCACTGAAGGAAGATCGGCCACATGGAGAGGATGTTCGCCACATGCTCCACTGAGGGTCACAGACACAGAGAATTGGCTCTCAGGGTTTTAAAATGTAACTTCTGTCTAGAGCAGAGTCCTTCACATGGGAGGAGTATAGCAGGAAAAATGAGATGGACCTCCAAGACACAGAAGTGCACACCCATGGGCTCAGCAGCAACCCAGCCTCCTCCACTTCATCTGTTTCCACACCATGGCCTTCTTCCAGCTCTCCTGTATCATCATAATCCTCCTCCAGGACCAGCTCCCTGGCCACTGCAGGCCTTTCCTCTTTCTCCTTCACAGGGAAAGCTTCAATATCTACGTAGACAACCTCCAAGGGCACATGCTCTGACAGTCTAGAACCTGAAGAGGCCACAGGAGAACCTTATAGAGCGAATGCTCCTACAGGCTCAGCCCCCTCCTTGGCCTCTGCATACTCTAATACATACTGAGAATTCTGGGTCTTCTGCATTGGCCCCACTGAGAGCAGTCACTGCTCTGGACACACAGCACTTGGCGTTCTGGTAAGACTTGTTGATCTCAGGCTCTGAACCCACCCCTGAGGCCCCCGGCTGCAATGACAGGATAAGGGATGGGTGGCAGACCCCTTGTGCCCTAGAAGGAGGGATTTTCTTCATCCACCCATCTTGGAAGCAGAGTTACACACAAGCCCAGGGGGCCCAGATCTTCAATACCTCATGGGTCTACAGATAGTCATGAAGCAGGGCCAGCAAGGAGGTCAGCTAGCATGCAGGGCACTGACCAGAACAGGGAGAGCCTGCCACAGCTGGGGTCTCCAAAGCTTCTCCTAGCCTTCACTCACTTCTTCTGGTGTGCTCCAGGTGCCTCCATGCACACCTCCATATGTTCTGCATAGCAGGCCCGGCCTGGTGCCAGCTGCACCAGGAGGCTTCCTGAGGAGAGGCTGAGTAAGGACAGGCGAGGTCATGTCTGGCCCAGGGTGAAAAAAGCACTTGGTCCCACCCTCACCAGAACACGCCACACCCACGGCCTGCGTGGCCCCACGGGCACCAACAGGGACACTGACACATTGCATTGTGTCAGGCGGGTCTTATTTTGGGCCTTTCGTATAGAAGAAACCATGAACCATACCCACTCATGACCACCATCCATGGTCTCCCCTACACTGATCACACGTTTAAGAACATGCACATCAAGGACCGTACCTGCGTGACTCTACCCTCCCTGGAAAATACGTTTGCTGGTATTCTTTTCCCTGTCTTGTCCAGAATAGGTCCACAAAACTGGAAGTATTCATGATTTGAAGTAGGATGGGCCCTCAAGAAGTTCTGGGGGGTAGCTGACCTACGTGGTATCCTTGTGTAGAATGTACCTTCATGTGGTGTCCTTGAGCAGAATGGGCCCTTAAGGTGTCCTGGTAGAGAATTCTGATGCTGTCCTGGTGGAGATTTGGCTACCATGTTGTTCTCATGTAAAATGGAATTCGACCCCTCCCAGAGGTGTCTGGGGACTGGGAACACTAAAAAGCAAGACTGTCGACGTCAGTCTACAACAGGTTATGCGGTGTGGCAGCATTCCAGCCATCCATGTGATCTTATAGAACTCCAGTCACTCCCTGGGTGGACTGGTAGCACTTGTTAAGCCTTGAGGAGGACAAGGTAGAAGCTGGTGACCAGAACAAGTCAGCTGAG
>PVJO010025952.1:0-21906 GCA_004026905.1 Hystrix cristata
ATGCCAAGATATAACACTAGAGAAGAGTGAACCACAAGAATAGAGCTGGCTGCTTACAAGGGAAGAGCAGAGGCTTGGGGGTGAGGAGAGGCAGGAAGGAGGAGACCAGCAATCAGCAGGCACTAACATTTAGATAGTGCAGGAAATTGTGATGTCCTATGACACTACAGTGTAACTATAGGTAACAATAATGTATTGTAGATTTTGAAAAGCTAGGACAAAGAATTGGAAAACACCTTACTGTAAAAAAATGATGAATTTTTGAGGAGATACAAATGTTTAACTGGATTTAAACTCTACAGAATATACAGATATATCAAAACATCATGTTATTCCAGTACTTCGGAATTTTTTTTACATATCAGCTAAAAATGAATTCGATTTAATTTTTAAAAGTTTTTTATCTTTTAAATATACTAACTTGTTTGTATAGAGTTAGCAGCTGGCCTAGCTAATATTGGAATTTTTTATTCCAAATCCTTACTCCTGTCAGTCTCCAACAAAATCTGAAACCCATAACAAATGGGATTAAATGTGATCTAATAGAATGTTCAGTGTTCAGAGGTTAATTTACAAATTATGAAATATATTGACATGGAAAGAATGTGTTCTATTCCTACAGAGCCCAAAGAGGGAGAGAACTGATAACTACAGAAGAGGATTTCTAACTAATCAAGGGCAGCTGCCATCGACTGCTGCCTCGAGAACCCCACTTTCACACTGTCACACTTTACAAGCGAACACAATGGCTCAAGCATTTGTTGCTATGAGAACATTGATTGCATTTGTTTGTTTTCTATTTCAAGCTGTAGATTTCTCACCTCAGTACTTTAAATAGTCAGGAAAGAATAATCGGTACTGCTCATCACTCATCTTTTCCTTGGCATGCTATTAAAAAAAAAGCAGCTGGTCAGGATAGTACTTTATAAGCTTGGTACATCACTTAATTCTTTAGCAATAAATTTTTCTCAAAATATGAAATGTTGCCATGGCAACATAGCAAATCTTCTTGGTCTGAGGTGACTATGGTATCTTAAAAGGGTCAATTAAAAATAAAATAATCAGAGAATAAGCATAGGGCAACAAAACTATCTTCTTTTATCCATTTCTCAAATACATTTGGTCCACAGAGAACATTATTAAACAGTGAGGGAGAGCTTCTAAGCCTATTTCCAAAATATTTTAAGTGAATAATAAATGCAAGATAGGAAGTCACTTTGATGAAAGTCTTACCTTTTCTCAACCTTCTTTCTCCTACGTTACTGCCACTCTAAGGCAACAAATCTCCCACAAAGTCTTGAATATTGAAACATTTATTTAGGTAGAAGAACAAAAAAAAAAAGTCCTATCAGAAGTTTAAAGGGGGTAAGAGGAGGATTACCAATTCAAGATAATTTAAAACATATAATACAGAAATGATGGGGAAAAGATGAACAAATTATAAATCTATGGAAACTCTGTAAACCAGAACGAGTGGTCAGAATGGGTGTAAAGTATTGCGCAATTTCTAAAAAATAAAAGTACATGGGAAAGAATTCACACACACACACACACACACAAGTACACAAGGAGGATGAAAGAAAAATATTTTCACACCTCCATGAGAGATATCACAAAAAAATTTATACTAAGATCCAATACATAAAGGAGAAATATCACAGGCAATAATGTCAGGAAAACTTAAAGTGAAATCTTTAGCTACAGGAAATCATTTCACTGTTTTTTCTAATTTGTGTAGATCAGTTCATTGAAAAAAATAAAGCATGAATATATGCATATCTATCTAAATATAATACAGAGGTTGACAGATAGATAAAACATTTACCAATAATAAAATGTAAAGATCTTAAGCAGCCATGTTTGTATCCATATAATGACCACACAGTTTATCTTTTAATCTGTAAATTGATTTTTACATTAAATTTTGCAGTCCTAAGGTGAACTTCATTTGACCAGGTATGTTATTCTTTTTGTATACTATGAGTTTTAATTTACTAATACTTTGTTTAATTTTATGTGTGCATTTATGTGAGATATTGGTCTTTAAAGTGTTTCTTCTTGCAATGCTACCAATATATACTACTAAGTATATCTCAGTTTACTTATCTTTTTGTTTGTTTGTTTGTTTTTGCTTTTTTGGGGTTTTTTTGGTGCTGGGGATCGAACTCAGGGCCTTGCACTTACTAGGTAAGAGTTCTACCAATGAGCTAAATCCCCAACCCCTTTATTCATATAACCATATTTAATTATAAATAAAATATATACTATATTCTTTATAAGTATTGCTACCAATCCATAATTCTTAACTCTCTTATTCTCAAAAGAACTGACAATACATGATATATGAGGTGTGATCAAAATATAAAATGAATGTTTAAATTTTCTTAACCTATTACATTAAATGATGTACCACCATTAATTTCCTTCCAAATACTTCCCTTCGACTACACTTATCACTCTTGCAATTTCTGGAGCAGTTCTGGAAATCTTTTTTTTTTTTTTTTGGTGCTGGGGATCGAACTCAGGGCCTTGCACTTGCTAAGCAAGCAATCTAACCGTTGAGCTAAATCCCCATGCCCCGGAAATCTTTCTGAGATATGTTTAAAAAAATATGGTGAACACTGCTGCCATGTGCCATCTAACAGAAAGGCAGAGTCATAAAACATTAGCGCGTCATAATCTGCCTTATTTATTGGATCTGGCACCTTATGACTTCTTCCCCAATGTCAAAATGACCATAAAACTTAAACCTTTTGACTTGAATCAGGACACTGAGACAGCCACAACAGCACAACAAAAAACACGCATGAAAGAGGACTTTAAGAACTACTTCAGACAGCGGCAAGAACGAGGTGTTCAAAGCAAGGAGAAGAATTTGGGGGGGGGGGGCGTTGGTCTCAATGTGTACTTTACTGCAACAAACTTTTAAAAATTTAAACATTCCCTATAATTTTCTATTACACTTGCCTATGTCACATACATAAGAAATTAGCCTAAATAGAGTTTACCAGAGTTGTAAAATAATCCAAAGAGAAATCACAATTAACTGGTAAGTGCTAAAAAGCACTTAAAAAAAAAAAAACTAGGGAATTCAATCAAGACACAAACTTAATTTTTTTTGGCATACAAAATACACAATGCATTTTCAAAGGAGGTAATACGTGTCGTAGATGGGAGTATGAAGAAATTGGCGTGTTTATCTATCAATAATAACATTAACTGAGATAGTTTTGGAGGGCATTTTAGTAATATTTCTAAAATATGCCTCGTTCCTGTCCTGTGATGTAGCAATTCCTGTTCTATGACCACTAAGCCTGCAGGTGAGACTGCGACACTGATTTATCAGAATACCACACTCACTGTTTAATAGGTGCTACTATTAATTACAGCTAAGCAAACTTCACTTTTTCATTTTAATAAGTTATGTCTTTGAAAATGGAAAGTATTTCACAGTATCCCGAGTGACTAAAATGTAAAGCCCATACCCTACGATCAAATATAATTAGTTTAAAATATTGTTTTGTGTATAGAATTGATTTAAGCAGGACATGTAGTTTATTAATATTCTTAGAATTGCATAAAAATAGATCTGTTGATAATATAGCTACTGGGACTTGAAAATGAATTGTTCTCATATCAACAGAAAAGCTTTTGAACCAAAGAAAACATAAAAGATAGAGTGCTCAGTGGTAGAGGGTGTGTTCTGCATGCACATGTCCCTAGTTCTGTCCTTCACCCCACAAAAACAGAAGAGAAAAAAGAAAAAAATCGAGCATTCCTTGAGAACGTGCTTGCAGATTAGCTACGGTGAGGGACCAAGTCATACGAAACTGGTTTTATGGAATTTTCTCACTTTTTTCTGGGTAATTTGTGTATGCATTAGATTAATAATTATATAAATCAATTAAAATGCCTGATGGCAATTGAATTTATCCATGTTAATTCAGAGAGAAGAATAGATCGCACCTGCAGTTAATTTACATTTTACCTAGAAATAGAGGCTTTAAAAAATAGCAGCTGCTGTGCAGTCGTCTCCTAATAAAACACGAAATCTAGGAATTTTATCTCCTTCTATTAAATCTTAAGCATTGTCGAATACCCATACTCCTTGCACAGCTGAGGAGGACCGGTTACTATAACAACCACCACAGCAGTATTACTAACCACACGCAGGAAAACAAAATCCACAATCCCAAACCCGGGGGTGCTTCTGTGCTCATAGAATAATCAGGTAATTTAGAAACTAACAGAATTATGGTAAATACCGGAGAAAATGAAAGGGATCTGAAACTGAAGTATTAGTCCAGAAAGCAAGCTGAAACAAAAATACAGTACAAGACAGAAAAGACTGACAAGGGAGCGAGGCAGCTTTCCATTCGCCCCTCCACCCCCGACATCACCCCCTCACTCTGGACTGGAGATCACAAGCGCTTGGTTATTAAGGAAAGCAACATCTCATCTTCACTCCAGTACTGATCTCAAGACTGTGAGTGAAAGAGGAAGAGATAACTGTTGATGACAGAAATAACTATGAAATATTACAGATATATTTTTCCCACAGAAATGCACTCTGATTTTACCACACTCTCCCAGTAGACAGCAGGCAAAAGCAACTGAGCATCAGAAAGTACAAATTTTGAAGATTTTAACTGTACTTGTAAAATGGAGATACTATTTCTCTCGCCTTTTTTTTTATCACTGTGAAGGTAATGTTATAAAAACTTTAGCAAGTGATGTAAAAGCTATTAGGCTGTATAGAGTGTAGGTAATATTTATTATTATTAAAATTAAAATTACCAAATTTCTGAAATTCATAAGACACTTTTTGACATTTTTTATTTTAACTAAATTCTTTGTAACTGACAAAAAAATTGCACATATTAATGGATACTATTAATGTTTCAATAGATGTGTAGAATCTACAAGGTTTCTATCAGCTTAAATGTCTGTCTCCTCAAACATTCATTGTTGATAGTGAAAATTTCCATATAATTTCTTCTAGATTTTTGAAAGGTGCAGTTCATTATTGTTTCCTTTATTCACCCTGTTGTTGTGCAATAACACAACAAAATTTCTGGCTCCTAAGTTAGTACCTGCTGAGCAACGTTTTTACTTCTCTCCTTCCCTATTACTCTCAAGTCACCACCATTCTGCATTCAACTTCTATGAGATCAGTTTTTTAGACTTCATGTGAGTGAAGTCATTTGGTAACTGTTCCTGTGCCCCTGGCTTCTTCCGTTTAAGATAATCACCTCCAGTTTCATACACTGTGTTACACTTGACAGAATTTCATTTGTTTTTGTGATTTAATAGTATTCCATGGTGTATAGTGTCAAAACGATGTAATATTGTTATTTCACTTTTGAATAACAACATTTACACTGTATCTGAGAACAAAATAATATCCTGTTAATACTGTTCTATAAATTTAAGCTTCTGAGAATTAAAAATGAAAGTAAATTAAAAGGTACATCTCAGTATAGATGTCTCTAGTGAATTTTGAAGAGTCAATGGTCTCAAGATGGTCCAAAGTATATAGCTCAAGTAATGTCCTTTATTTAAAATGTTCCTAGTACATGGAATTTTGTAGTCAACTGGCAATCTATTACCTTTCATAATTTAAATACATTTAAAATGTCAAGTTCCCATATGCTGCTAAATATATTTCCCTCCACATAGTAGTGTAGTGACCTAAAACAGTTTTACTCAATTAACTGAATCATTTTTGTAACTGTGAGAAAGTAAGGATAAAAATGACAACCTGCTGTTTGAAATGAGCTTTTTTTGAAACCAAAAAGCAATAAAAATAGTTAGTTTTAAAGAGAAGCAAAAAGCTTGTGTGACTATCTTGTCTCAACTAAGTTCATGTACAAGTTTATAACCATATAGAGCTAAATGAGACAGCTCTACAACTAGAGACTTATAAAGAGAAATGCTGGTGAGCTTTAACAACTGAGTTGATTGTGTTCTTACAAAACACTTAACAGACTTTGAAAAAAATCCCAGATGATTGTTTGATTTGTTAAAATAGAGAACAACTGGAAAAGAATAACAGTTTGTGATAGAGAGGGTGTGAGTATGGAGGCTAAGGAGTAAAGTTTAGTTTTGTTTATCAAGTAATAGCTATGATTTTTCTTGTGAATCACCTACCATATTAACAATTGGAGAAAGTATAGAAAACCAGCAAAAAAAAGACACACAACCTGCAGCCCTACTCCACAACCTACGGAATGTGAATTCTACATCAACAAACCCCTTAATCTGTGAGGATGAAGACATTTTGTGCCTAGGTTTTTGATGTGACATGATTGTATCTTCATCATATTAAATATTACATATAAATTATTTTCTTACTACTCTAAGAAATATTTCTTGTTTTTTCTAATGAAAAATTTTCTATGTTGGGAATTCACTCATTTATAATTTTTTTGTTGTTGCCTCTGTTAATTTTGATATTTTAAGTCAGTTTCAAGTCTGTATTTTAAATTTATACATAAGATAGAGAAATAGATTTTACTATATTGAGAGAAACTGAGATTCTCAGCTCATTAGTAAGATTTGGACCAATGCCCACTGAAAACATGGCACAATTTCAGAGTATTTTTAAGCTAATTTGTTCAACAGATAAAATACTTGTGCAGATATCCTAAATTCATCACTTTACCGTTGTCTGTAGAAAACTCTTGCCTCTAGCTTGGCATTCATATTGCTCAATCACGTTACTGCCTGTCTTCCAATGTATCTCCCATTACAAATCCCCACACATTGGTCCCGCAGTCAAGTCCTCAAACTGCCGTCCAAGGGGCAGCATGCGGGAGGCTGGTGCTGTGGCTGTTAAAAAGAATTTACCAAGGAATTTAGTCAAGGAATGTGTAAAAGTTAAGTGTTTATTGACACACTGCAAAAGAGTGGGGTGGGAGTCCAAGCATGACCACACTGCGAGAGTGAAAGGCTGAGACTGTATACTTGATTTTCGTGTGAGAATGGGATATGGAAATAGCCAGGAATCCCAGGTCATGGTGGTTCTAGGTTCTATAGTTTTAAGGAGAGCCAGGTGTTCTTTGAAGGTTAGTGTTTTGATTGACAAGATCCAGTGCCCTTAGCATTGCCAGAAACTTTCTTTCCAAGTAAAATTAAGTAATAAACATCCAATGATTGACTAATGTTAGTGGCCAAGGGATCAGAATAAAGTATCTCTCTTTGTATTTGAAGGGGACTTTTTACATTACATTGGGATAAGAGAAGAAATGGTGTTCCTTCTCTAAGACATGATGAGTGGCTAGGTCATTTAGTGATATATGGGTAGGTTTTGTCCACAGCTTACAAGGTGCAAAGTTAATGTTCTACTACTGACACATCATTCAGCTGCAATGTAGCCTTTAAAGAAAAAATGGCAAAATAACCGTGACTCTACACACTAATTATACCCCCATCTCCACCAGCCTCTGAACCTATTTAATTCTTGCTTGTACTAACCTTCTGAGGTAGGTGGCAGGTCATGGCAAAGTTGGCTGGGAAATGAGCACTACGTGTCAATTACAAGGTCCCAGGACAGCACCAAATAATTCCCAGAACCCTGTATGTGGAACTTCTCACAGGCTCCCATGAGACGTGGATGGCAGGAAAGAGAGGAGATGCCACATGGATCCCTACCATCACTTCCCACAACAGCCACGTGGCATTTCCCAGACGCAGCTTGTACTTTTATTTTTGCTTTTATCTTCTTTTTCTCTTATTCTGTGCAAGTTCACTCTGCAGAGCTGGTTTCTCCCATACCCATTCACCCCACGCTTTTTAAATAAACTTTTGGCACCATCTTTGGCTTCTCTTATTTTGTTCTTTGTTCAAGCCTAGAAGGACCTGGAATATTTTTGATTGGCTAGCCATTTCTAAAGAAACTACCTGATAACACTTTCTTTTTCATTCTTCTTAGCCACATTTGACCATTCCTTCTGGTTGGCTAAAGTCTCTTCTTCATGAAAACTCTCTGTTCAGGTTTATATATTCTAGTACATATTTCAGTCTTTTCAGTAGTACTTATTACTTATATGCACTCCCCTTCCTTTTACCCAGATTGCACTAAGGCAATATAGATAAGTGAAAAAAGGATGTGATTAACTTTTGGGATTCCAAGGAAATAAGTAGTTTTTCTTGAACAGGATAGTAATAGCCACGACAACTAACCACACTCATGGATGAGCCATTATGTGGAAGAAATATATAGAACTGAGCTTAAATCCAAATTCCACTATTTTGGTGGTGAGAGTGCTGGGGCTTGAACTAGGGCCTTGTGCTTGCTAAGCAAGCATTCTACCTCTGAGCTAAATCCTCAACCCCCTTTGGGGGTATTTATTAGCTTTAAAGTTTTGATCAAGTTATTTAATATTCCTGTGTATTAAAGATTTCACAAATATTATCCCATTTAATATTCACTATAACAATGCAGAACAAGTTCCTTTATTGGCAAAATTTTAAAATAAGAAAGTGAATCATAGAAAACAAATGTAAAAAAACCAAAATCACAACAAATTCAGTTTAATTTGCAATTCTGCGTCTGGAAGTATTTTATTCTAGACCATAGATCAAGTGCTCTCCTAGGCATGGTGGAACCACTGGTTTTTGTAAAGTAGAAGCAAAGAAACAGAACTGAAAAAAATTAGAAAAAAGCAAAGAAATAGAAAAAATCAGAATAGAATAGAATAGAAAAAATAAAAAAATCAGACTTGTAAAGTAGAAACAAAGAAATAGAACAGAAAAAAATCAAAGAAATAGAATAGAAAAAAATCAGTGTAGAAAAGTTTATTTGGTTAGCTTATGTATAAGGCACCTAGCTAATGGAAGGACCTGAGATAGAGTTGAGTGACCAGCCATATTGATAAAAATTACGAACAGTGAAGTAGGATTTTGGGACAAAGAATGAATTTCCTCAGGCAATATGGGATGTAGCCCACTCCCTACTAAGTTCCTGAGTTCTGAGAAAATTATAATGCAAATTAGTTGTTTTTTTAAAAAAGATACCAGTTCCCAGTAAACCTTACATGTTGAAAAACTGGGTTAGAAGCATGAATTGCAATTGGTCATTTTGATACAGAAGAAATATATCAACCTGCAAGATGTCATATATGTCGAGTTCATGTTGCCTGGAAATGAAGAATGAATTCCAAATGACAAAGGAGGTTAACAGTAGGAAAGCTTTGTTGGGGAACAGGAATCGTTCCTAAGAGACAGGAGGGGTCCCAAGTAGATGATGCTGAGGTAATCTCTCCGAGAATGGTTATAGGGCAAAATCACAAGGTAGGTACAGCAAGGGTCAAACTATAATCCACCACTAAGATTACAGGCATAGACACTTAGCTAATATTGATCTAATAGGTAATCAGGGGCATATGGATGACATTATTAACCTTGGTTTATCTATGACTTCTAAAACAGGAACTTTTTGGAGAAGGGATGGGTCCAGGTCCTGTTCTGGTGACCAGTATGGCTGTTTGATGGATATCTAGGCTTAAAGAACTGTGTGGTACCAATTATGGTACAATCTCAAATTCACATTCACCCCTTGGAGAACTATGTAATTCTGGCCATCATGACTTTAGTCTCGAGGTGCCTTCTTCAGATGCACCTCTGACCACAAGTCTGATGTCTCCACATTTCACTGACTTCCTTGAAAGGCCAGTCTTTTTTCTGACTGTATTATTAATTATTATTTAATTTAGTCACCTATGAGAATTTTAAATCCACAGAGCCACCTGTGAGAGGTGGCCACTAAATAATTGAGCAATTCCTGTACCCTGTTTATCTACTATTACTCTGGATGGAGGGTCCATGTGGCCACCCATTCAGTACCACTCCTGGAAATCCAGGAGCTGTACTTCTTATTTCCAAGAAAACTTTTCCAAAGCTCCTACTTTGGTTTGTGACTCATTCTCCAACTCTTGCTGGACTAGCACTGATAGAACATTGGGGCTGAGGAATTCACTCCCCTCCAACCACTTGAGCGCAGGCATCACCCTAAAGTCATCACTCCCTAGTCTCTCCCCTGCCTATCTGAGCTCAGGGCCCACCCTAGGAGCATTCGATATAACCCCAGAACAAAGCACATGCTGCCCTTTTTTCCCCTCTTGCTCTTGAATTTGAAAGACTACTGTGTCTGTATGGCATGCAGTGTTCCTTTTCTGTCATCCCACCACCATTTCTCTGTAATAGCCCCATTAATGTGTCAGGGATTAACCTAGGGACAGGCGTGAAAGGATCACACAACCTAATTTCTACCCCTCTTATCTATAGACCCATCATGGGAAATGTCTCATCTATTCCTTCTGAGTCCTTGAATGCCTCCTCACTGACTGTAAACAGTTCTATCCTAAAGTCCTTCAGAAATATCACCTTATATTCTAGTGTGACAAAAAATGGCCCATGTGTCTATGTGGGAAAAATGAGACATGGTCACCCCATGGTGACCCATTGGCAGCTTACATTTCAGTTATTTCTTTATTGTAAGACACAGAAAAACTGGTCAGAGCCTTTATGTTCAACCCTTCATGGCCCTCTACTAGAGGCCTGATATTTGCACTAGAACTAATCCTCCCTTGGGGGCTGATGCCACTGAAGACTCCCTTTTGTCAGCTTCTCCTCCCCACAGGCCACCTCCTTCCCAGCCTCTTCAGTAGCCTCAGTAGATAAAGGCTGCCTCTTGAGCCCAGCTCCCTCCGGGGCTGCCTACCCAGATTCAGGGAACTCACCCTCGAAGCCAACTGCTGCCCTACCTTTTCAAGAAGTGTGGGTGCCGATGGTCCTGTTTGGGTACAGGTCCCCTTTTCAGTCACAGACATTGAGCAATGGAAGGAAAAACTGGGTAGATTCTCTGAAGAGCCTGAAAGATTGACTGACGTTTGCTGTACTGTAACAATGGCTTTGGATCTGACCTACAGAGATGTCCAGTTCATCCCGGTCTCTGGCTGCACAGCAGTATGTAGGAAAGGGATTATAAGAGGTGCTAGCAGGCTAATAATATGACCTTCCCAGCTTCACCCTCTGATAATCAGCCAATTGCTGCAATATTTGGGTCCCAAGAGGAGCCCAAGTGAGATTATAACACAGCAGGTGGAGAAGCCAAACAAAAGTTATACATCAAGGCTATTTTAGTGGTATGTGAGAGGGGTTGCCCAAACCCACGACCTACGATAAGCTTAGGTCTATCGGTCAAAGCTCTGAAGAAAATCCGGTTGTGACTCAGCTCCAGCTTGAAGAGGCACTCCATAAATTTAGACCCAAACTCCAGAGAAGGTCAGATTACTTTCCAACAGGGAACGATATCCCTTTCTCTTGGATAGGAAAATTGCATATAGCAAAAATGGGCATACTTCCAAAACTATTACATAGATTTAATTCAATCCCAATCAAAATACCAAGAACATTCCTTACAGAACTAGAGAAAATAATCCTAAAATTCATTTGGAACCAGAAGAGACCTAGAATGGCAAAGCAATTTTGGGTAACAAAGGCAAGTTGGGGGTCATCACAATCCCCAACTTGAAATTATATTACACATTGACCATGCTAGAACAGCATGGTACTGGGAAAACAAAAACAAAAACAAAAACATACCCCGGTATCAATGGAACAGAAGATGCAGAAACAACTCCTAACACACTTAGCCACCTCGTCTTTGACAAAGAGGCCAAATACCTTCACTGAAAGAAAGACAACTTCTTTAATAAATGGTGCTGGGAAAATTCTCAGACACAGCCCAGTGAAAATGTGATGAGTAAATTGGAAAAAAGATCAAGAGTCACTCACAATAGCATGCGCTTACTATTTAGGGAAATTCAGTATATGATGTTGAGGCAGGAGATTAGGACATGGTCAGCCAGCTGACTAAGTGAGTGTGACCTGTCAATCATGGAGATCCAGCAAGAGCACAGAATACTGTTCCCAACCCCTGCACCCAGGACCAGTCAGGGAGTGTTGTCTTCAAATCTTCTGGTATAAAATCAAACAGATTTTTGATAGGATGGCCTACATCTGACATCAGCCTAAAGCATGAGAGATGCAAAAATCTCTACCATTAACCTTGCAGCAACTAGGAACCCTCCCAGTGGCCCAGTCTCTGCACAATGTACCTCTTTCCCTAATGTAATTGGTCCACCTTCGTTCTGCAGAGTATGCTTCTTTTTATGACTTTAAACTTCGTGAGCTTTTCCAAGTGCCTAGCCTTAATCTTTGTTCAGGATCCTAAAGGATCTGAAAAGAGTCCACAGAATCCAGGTGACAGTGTGAAAAAAATTGTTTCTTCCTGAAACAAATTTTGGAGCTGGCCACTGGGTTAGTCTTATATTCCTGGGCAAGAACTTCCTTGAACAAACAGCTAAGGTATGTTGACATTGGTGGTCTCAGTTCTCAATCTCAATAGCTGAGTTATATTGACACACGTAACTTGAAATCCAATAAGAAAAGCTTGTGGAGAGAATAATATAATTTAGGCATGAACTAACTGCAAAGGTTTTGGAGCAGTCTAAATTGACTCTGAGACTTAGAAAGTCTGGGCTTCCCAAGCCAGACACGGTGGTGCTATCCCGTAATCTCAACACTCAAAAGGCTGAGGCAGGAAGTTCACTGCAAGTCTCAGGCCAGCCTGGGATGCAAAGCAGGGTCAAGGCCAGCCCGAACTACATATGAGACTCTGTCTCAAAAAGCAAATAAAGAGAAAGTTTCCCAGGAGGAATCTGTCATGTCTCTTGCTAATACAAATGAACTAGAAATATATAACATGCTTGAAATTGAAAATTTAGTATTCAGTATCAAATAATTGGCAAATTAAATACGATGAATGAGTGAATGTAAAACAAAAATGAATGCAAGTGAAAAACCTTAATGAATAGAGAAAGCATGAAAAAGATTACCTGAGGAGATGATAGTAGGTAAGAGAAATTTAAAAAAAAATTGATAGAAAAAGAAGAAAGAGATTTACTGTTATGGAAGCAATACATGGTTTGTAGACTATTGAGCATAAAATTAAATAGCCAAAGACTGGGGATTTAGCTCAGTGGTAAGAGTGCTTGCCTAGCAAGCGCAAGGCCCTGAGTTTGAAGCCCGGCACAAAAAAAAAAAAAAAAAAAAAAAAAAAAAAAAAAAAGAAAAAAAGTCAAGTATTTGGCTTTAATCAAAATAAGTATTATTTCACAGAATTGAAAACTGAGATCAGCAATAGCTGGAATTCAGGAAAGATCCTACAGCTGGTGTCTAACAGAGCTAGTATTTAAACAGGCCCTCCTAGGTTTTGGTCTCCATAGTACTCTGGCTGGTCATTGGCCTTTCATGCAAACATGAGATCTACATATATAAGCACTTAGAGTCTTGGCTTTGCCCTGGAGGAAAGAAATCACAATTCTCACACTAACACTTACTTTAAAGTTATGACAAAAGTGAGCTGCTAATGCCTGCCCAGGAGGAGTGCAGAGGAGCAGGGGATGGCACCAGGGGAAGACTGCTATTTGTGTAGCTGCGGGGATATGAGATGGTAATTCATAGGTGTGTATATTTAGCACCTCTGAGCTGAACTGAAGCTTAGGCATTTTAAAAATCATGTTGTTTGTACTGTATGTTTTTAGATTTTTCCAGTTTCTTTTCTTCTAGATTTTCTCATGGCGCGGCCTGTCACAAAATTCAACCTCATAAAGGTCAAACCTATTAAAAAGCAAAAGTGCTTGAGATATTTCCTTGTTTTTCCTTTATACATTCAGCCTTAATTTTGAATTGTTAATCGGAAAGCAGCTTCGACTTCAAGTGCTCAGTTGAAGTTGAAGACAAACCATCTTTGAAACTCTAAATTGCTGACTGCCGGACATGTTCTTCTAGGCCATGTACTCACTGATTTGGGGAACCTTAAGTGCTAATTTCACCAATTACACCCCATCTACCAGTATAAGAGAGAGGAATGCTTTTATTTTTGTTGACAGCAGAGCAATTTGGAAGTGGTTCTGAGGTAGCAGAAAAGAAATAAAAACTAGGCAGAAAGGAGACAAGAAAAACCATAATTTTAAAAATGAGAAATAGCCAGGTGTGGTGGTACATGCAGCAGTTGGGGGCTGAAGCAAAAGGCATTCCCTGAGTCTGAGGACAGCCTGGGCTACAGAGTTGTCCAGAAGCTCAAAGGAGCAGCTTTCTCCTTTTTGACGATGTTGCTCTTCAGACAGTTCAGGTGCAACTGGCTTTATACTAGATATCTATCTGCCACCTTTACTGCAGTGAGCGTTTCAAGGATCCCTGAGAAGCGGCCCTTCCATTTTTGGCTTTAATTTTTCAGTAGGAATCCCCTCTTTCCGAATTCTTTATAAGCATTTTGTCTGCCGGGAGGTGGTCCTCCCGGGCAAAGAGTTAGCAGGACTCTCGTCCCGTACGTTTGGATAGCCTGTTGCACTCGGCCTAGGTTAATGACATATTGGAAGAGCCTTGTGGTTTTGGGTCGACTATCAGATCAGAGGATATGAAATCTCAAATGGGCTCAAACTTAGCCCCGTTTTTGGCATGTTATGGGCCCTCATGAGCACTATCGGCAGTAACTAGAACCAGGACTCAGATATCTCTTGGCAAAGTTTTGCTGTAGGGTATGTTTGGCTCTCTGTCAACCTTTCCAGAAGATTGAGGCTGCCAGGAAATTGGAGGTGGTACTTTATTCCTAATGTCTTTGCCACTCCCCGAGTGATTTGAGAGGTAAAAGAAAGTCCATTGTCACTCTGAGGAGACTGGAGTAGTCCAAATCTAGGGATAATTTAAGAAGCAACTTGACTGACTCTGTAGCCTTTTCTGAATGGCTAGGAAAGGCTTCAGTCCAGCCTGTAAAGGTGTTAATCATGACCAACTTCCATCTAATCCTCCATATGGGGGAATATGGATAAAGTCTAATTGCTTGTCCTCCCCAGGGTGTGTCCCTCTCCTCTGTACAGGCTCTAACAAAGGAGGTGGTTTGGGTTATTATAGGCACAAAGTGGGCAAGATTATTTTTTGGGTGGGTGCTGGGGATCAGACTCAGGGTCTTGCACTTGCTAGGCAAGTGCTCTACCACTGAACTAAATTCCCAACCCATGGAAGTGGGCAAGATTTGCAGACCTGTCAGATGGTTGCCGCTAATATAACCCTCTGAAAATCTGAGTGACCATTTCCAATGTAGCATCTCTTCACATACAGAAGGGATCATGATGTGTTTTTATAGCCTTCCACTGTGTCCCTTGAGGTCTCCAGAATTTGGAAGGGAATTACATTGAATCTGCCACTAGAGGATAGATCAGAATGACAGTCTCATTAGTGAGGTCAAAGTCTTACACCATTCTGTATTCTACTTTCTTCCCCTACTATAGGGAGAAGGAAGTATTTCAAGGGGACTGACAAGGCCATGTTCGAGAAACCTATCCATGAGATACTGCTCTTGATTAGGAAATCACCTGGGATCTTTTAGTCTTGTAACTACTGGCATAGCTAAATTTTCCCTACAATTACAGGGTAGTGTCTTTAGAAATGGCTCACCAATCAAAAGTATTCCAGGTCCTTCTTGCTTTGAACAAAACATCGGATGAGACAAGCCAAAAGTAGTTAAAAAGTTCAGTTGAAAATTGTCTGGTAATTGAGTATGGGAGAAACCACCTCTGTAGAGTGAACTTGGGCCAAACAAAGAGAAAAAGAGGATAAAAGCAAATATAAAACTATACACCACATCTGAGAAATGGGGTGTGGGCTATCAATGGAAACTCATGCTCGATAGCATCTTTCTGCGATGGGTGGTGTTCTTTTATGTCATCTCATGGGAGCGCATGAGAAGTTCTATATATGGAGTCCCCATGTTGCCCTCATGCTGCCTGTTGATCTTGTGATTTACAGGTCCTGCTCATTTCCCCCACCAGCTTTGCCACACCCTGTCTCCTATGGCACTACCAGATATTTCACACGGCAGAATCCACTTGTTGGCTAATTTGGTCAGGGAAATCTGGTGTAGTCCTAACAGGTAAAATCTGTTTGGCCTTAGCCAGAATTTGAGAATTGCCCCCAATTTTTCCAGTAAATCTCTTCTTAGCAAGGAGTAGGACAGTGTGGGACAATTAGAAATGTGTGATTAAGCATCTGGCCTTCAAATTGACATGTCAGAGGAGGAGTGAAGAATTTCTGACTAGGAAGTCCCCTTAACCCTGTGACAACTATCTTAGCCTTTCTCTTTTGTCCCTGCTCTGGGTATTGATTGTTGAACACCAAAAAGGCCATGTCCAGAAATAGGGCCATAAATGTCTGTGGGCCTATCAGAAGTTTTGAAATTTATGCTAAATATCTGGGACTGATTGACAAATGAAAAGATGTCCTACTAATACTTCTCCCTCCCTGCAAGATGGATCTATATTAGTATGTTTTAGAAAGACTTATACAAGTTGATTGTGGAAGACAGCTGGATTTTCCTCTGTGCCCTATATGATCCTACTCACTTTACCGTAATTAATAGCTTTTCATCTCCATGGTAAGAGTAGCTAGCATATCAGGCATAATCTTTGTCCCCCACTAGTATGATAGTTTGCTCCTTTTGAAGGGAGAGGGAGAACATCCTCTCCAGGGCAGTTTTCTTCCCCTTTTAAAGCATATTGCTCTTCCACATAGTTCCTAGCATCTTGTGGGATTCTTTGTCCTTCTGACAGTTCGCCTAGTCATTCTTTGCACTGCTGAACATCTATAACTGTAGATGGGACCTGAACTTGAGTATTTCTTTCCACCCCTGGAAACTCTTTTAGGGGCAGGGTAAGTTGTGCATTAGAGGAATAAAAAAGCACCACTTCGGGTTCGACCTGTGGGACCTAAAGCTCTCTGTGTGTGCCAAGTGGGACATAAAGCTATCTGAGGAGCATGAGGGCCTGAGAAATGCTGGTTTCCTCTGGGCACTAGGCTCTAATGAAGTTTCTCAGTAATTTGGAGGGGACGGGCATGATTTACTGCCTGTGGACTATAAGCAGGTGGTCAAAGAGGCTCCCTATGTGGTTGTCTTCATCAAACATCTGCCTAATGCCTAGATGTAATTTAAAGAGCCTAGGAAGTTACTTGTTATATTTTTTCCTCACCCAGATTAATTACTTATTTGGAGAGTCAACTTAAACTGAACAACTATCTTCAGCAAATCTATTTTATTTTGAGATCTTTGGAGAATACTTGTTAAATAAATCCACATGCTATAAATAATACTATGCTTGTTAACAACAAGGCCTCTGGAAATGTTAACACTTCTACTTTGAAGATATTTATTAATCATATTTCCTATGCTGAGAAGATTTGTTCCTCCTGGTTTCTTTGCCTCTTATTATGCCAGTTCCATTCCAATGCAATCTTATCTCACTCTGTTAAGAAGAATAAGCATTATTAAAGCTCCTTAAGGGGAAGTCAGTGGTGTGAAACCTTTGTATATTAAAAATCAGTGGCTTATAGGATATTCAATAAAATGAAATTTGTCCAAAGATAAGCTGGAATTAAGACAGAGAGGCCTTTAGCCTTGAGTATCTCATCTTCTCTTTACTCCTGGGGCCATGGACTGAGAAGTCTCCAATTCTTTGCTCAAGCCACCAGTAGAGAAGCTTCATTATATATGTTGGTTTAGAAATCTTTATGACATACAAAAGGTACAAGGTACAAAAGGTAAACATTTCTCAGGCAGGTTCATTAGCATATACATGTTGCCCTCAATTGAATGAAGATGTTAAATGAATAAAGCTATGATCTAAGATATGAAGGAGCAGAAGCTATTTTAAAAGAATGAGTGAACATAGAAAATATACATAATCTTCCTTCAGACATCAATGTTACTTAGTTATATCAGTTAAGAGTTCATTAGAGCAACAGACTTAATACACACATACATAGATATTATGAATTTACTTTGTAGGCTTATAATGGGCACCTGCGGAATCAGGGGTGAAAGAATGCAAAATGACTGTCTGCATGTGGAAGAGCTGGAGAATCTAGTCAAATCTGGAACTCACTGAAGAGTTTGGTGTGAGTCTGTGCGGGTCTGCACTGGGAGGCTGGAGTCTGCAGCAGGCAGCCCGAAAGAACTGCAGACAAATATCCAAAGGCAATGGCAACGACCAGAGCTGCTCCAAAGAAGAAAGAAAATTTCCTTCGTCTTTCCCTTTTGATTCTATCCAGGCTGCAAGCCTGATGGTTATATCTAGGGTGGGTCTTCCCTTCTTAGTTTGCAGCCCACCTGTCATTCATCTACAGACAGGCCCAGAGCTTTACAAATCTGCTAGGCAGTTCTTACTCATCAAGCTGACAAATCACAATTAAAAATCACAGTTATAAATTTATTAATCAGACCATTATCCTGGGCCAACTTCGTCCCAGATACAGGGAGAGAAGACAATGATTAACTCATCATGTTTCCTATTTCTGTCTAATAGGAGACACATAGATAAATAAGTGAGTGTTATAGAATACTGTACTCATTATAACAATATTAAGACGCCTAAAGCTGAAGTGACCAATAGCTTATTCATCTTCCAAACCTCTGGGTGGTGGTAACTTCTGCAGGATTATTGTGAAGAATCAGAACTGAGTCAGTGAAGTGACTAGCTGATGACTTGCTGCAGATCTGTGGTGGAGAGGGTCAGTCTTCACATTATCTACTTGCCATCTCTGCTGTATAGTGCAGAAAAGGTACAAACAGAAGAAACTTTGAGCCTTTGTTTTAAAGAATGGTTGACATTTGTGAAGAACCTTGAAAATTGGACATAAGTATAGAGAAGGTTGCGAAGAACAATCAAAGCACAGGAATAAGTATGAAGAAAAGCAAAAATTCATGAAGCAGACTTAATGTTAAGCTCTGCACTCTCTGTGTCTATAAAATAGTTTGAGAGGGAAGTGGGGAAGTGTCGGGATGGAGATTTCCATAGAAGTCAATCACTGATACTATGTGTATGCTGAGGACATGGAACAGAATCTCCTAGGCCGATGCTCTGGAAACTGATCCACAAGACAGTATCAGAATTACCCAAGGTGCTCATTAAGGCAACCAAATCAGAATACCTGTGTATAGGGCTAAGAATCTTCATTTTTAACAAGCTCTCCAGGTAACTCTTAAGAATACTAAAAATTGAAAGCTCACAGTAAGAAACTATTATGCCACGATGATCAAACTTTTCAGGAAATATTCATGCTCAGCAGTTAACTCAAGTGGTTCACAAATATTTCCCATTCTAGAAGTGGGCCAAGCCGGGGCTCACTCCTAGGACTTGCATGCATAGCCTCTCAGGATCTCCTCCACAGGCCAAGTTGCGGCACCATTTCCAGCTCATTAATTTTAAGTAGGAAGAGCTGTTAGCATAGTTTGTAAATTATATCCCTAGAACCTAATTGTAAGTGGAAATATACAGTTTAATTTGAATATTTTCTAGTAAATTGAAGCAAAGGGAGATATTTCATCCTAGAGTTTTTGTCTCTGCTGTGGAGATAAAAAGTTTTAGCAAGGAAAAAAAAAGTTTTAGCAAGAGAATAATACACTGTTCTTGTCACAGGGTCCAGATGATAGCTAGGTTTGCAAGTCACCCTCTTTTAGCTATAGACGTTTACTGGTTCCGTATAGGAAACAAAGGAAAAAGCTACTGCTTCTTAATGGAACCACTTAGTTCATTAAATAGACCTATCCTAGTAGTTAAGTAGTCCACAACTAATTAGGATTAGTTTCTATTTATATGTAGATGCAGCATGCAATCCAGTCAGTCTCTCTTTTTTTTAAATGAGGTCTTATAAAACACAACCAATCATGGCTGGATAAAGAAGAGGATATCTTGGGAATTATGATTTCATTACTCTATAAAAATTCTTATTATTGTCACTTACTATATTACACATTATAAAAAATACCCATTTGCTTCATAACATACCAATGCCTGTTCTCTCAGTCATTTTTTCAAAGTGAGGTAGGAGAGAGGAGTGGCTAAAACTGCCTGGGAAAGTAGGCATGACCTATTAATTACAAAATCGCAGACAGATGTGACTTCTTGTGAGAACAGCCTAGACCTGACATCAGCCTGAGGCAAGCAATACCAATACCACCTCTTAGCACGCAGATGTAAAAGTTCGCGTGGGTTTCCTCAAGATTTAGACAGTATAAAATGAAGGAAGCCGTGAGGAGCTGGTGCCATCATATCTTTCCATGACAGCCTATACTAACACTCTCAGACATGGTATTTTTTTTTTTTCACTCTTTGTTTGGCCCATGCTTGCTCTACAGAACCACTTCCTCCCAATCTCCATTTTGCCTTTTAAATAAACCTTGTCACCTTGAACAGTTCTTTGTTCAAGATGGGAAGAACCTGGAATCTAACTCCAGAAGGAGGAGCCAGCAATCCAGAATCTGGTAACATTTACTTGGAGTATAACCCGCTTACTCCAACAACAAAAGATTATTTATCACCCCATTGTTAGATAATAAGGGCAAAATGATGGGCAAAAATAAACCATTTCTCACTCTGACAGAATGGAGTGTCCAGCTAGCTATTTATCAAATAACCAGCTCAATAGAAGACTAGCTTCAACTGTAATAAATGCCATGAAGAGAGTTACATGACGCCGTGTGAATGTCAACACAGTAAATGGAACATATTTTGGGCATTAGGGCACATTCTCTGGGAGTAGCACTTGGTTTTGAGTTGTGAACTAAAAGAAAATAATTATAAATTTGAAGGATGGGACATATTCTGGGTAAGGAAAACTTTATATCTGTACACTGGACTTGGTCCCAGCGTCTAGTACTCATTTGCTGAGATGCTAGGAAAGTCACCTGATGACAAGAAGCTCAATCCCACTCCATTCCTGTCCAATGGCCAAAGCAACTGCTTCCCCAAAATTATGCCAGTCACTGGGGCAAACTTCTTCCACTTCAGGTAGATGACTAGGACATGGCAATACCTGGCAGAGGAAGTAGGTGTGACCTGTTAACTACAAGATCCCAGAAGAGTTCCCAAAGTCCTGCCCTTGGACTACAAGAACTGGAGCATGCTTTCAACAGGATGCCAAGACCTGATGTCAGCTTGAGGCGTGGGGTCCCAGCACCTCCTCTCAGGACCCAGATGTAGACGTGCTTTTGAGTTTCAAGATTTGGACAATATAAAATAAAGGGAGCCATGAGGACTTTGCTATCATACCTTCCCATGATAGCTCACGCCGTGTCTCCCAGATGCAGCAAGCAGTTTTATTTTTGCTTTTACTTTCTTTTTCTCTTTGTTTGGTCCGAGCTTGCTCTGCAGAGCTACTTTCTCTCCCAGTCTTCATTTCTGCCTTTTAAAATAAACTTTGCCACCACTTTTTGCTCATTTCATTCAATTCTTTGTTTGAGGTGAGAAGAATGCGGAATCTAACTCCAGAAGGAGAGGCGAGCACCCCAGTAACATTTAGTTGGCGAGGCACTTTTTAGAAACAAGCTACCCAATAACACAATGACTGCTTCATTCTTTTATACAAAATCTCTCTCACATACACAGTTTCAGGATGGTGAAGTGCAAACTTATACTAAATGGAAAATAATAGTGTACTGATATATAAAATCATTTATTGGGATAAGTTCATGATACTTAGCTCTGAACTGTCAGACTAAACATAATCAGAAGTATATAATACATAATAAACACCAACTTGTACATTGACACCTCATAAAATGAAAAAAGCATATTAACAAAAATAACCTTATGTACTAAACTCAAATCAAAGTGGATCAAAGATCTAAACATTAAAACAGAAACATTAAATTTACTAGAGAATAGAATAGGAAGAACCCTCGAAGACATAGGGGTAGGAAAAAAATTTATGAACAAAACCCAGACTGCACAGGAAACAATACAAAGAATCAGTGCTTGGGACCACATGCTATTGAAAAGTTTTTGCACA
>PVJO010025953.1:0-21866 GCA_004026905.1 Hystrix cristata
CCAAAAATGGGCATCTGAAATGAACAAACATTTCTCAGATGAAGAAATAACCTTTTATTTTTTAAGACAGAGTCTCACTATTTTGTCCAGGCTGGTTTCAAACTCATGAACTCAACTCATCCTTCCATTTTAGCCTACCAAGTAACTGGGAGCACAAGCCTGTGCCAACATGCCTGGCTTGTCAACTTAATTTGAATATTTATTATACCGGGGTTGTCAAGTAATAACATTATTATTTGGGGTGGTACTAGGCCTCATACACACAAAGCAAACACTCTACCACCGAGGTATATTCCAGCCCCTGATGTCATTTTAATAGGAGACTCTGACAAACAAAAGTACAAAAGGAAACCTGATGGGAAAGAAAAGCCAAATGAGGTGCTACAAATCAATTATAGTTGAATTTCTCTATGATTTACTTTTCTGAATTTTTCTGCAACTCCCACAGTAACACAAATAAAACACCAATTGTACAATCATCATTTGGTTCTATTCCCTTTATATCGTTCCACAATGCATTACATAGGTCTGTACCCAGGAGGTGTTTCCTAAGTGGTACTGATAGGTGTCCCTTGGCCCAATTCCTTTTTTGGAATTCTAGGTAGTCCAGGTTACTGTGGCTGACTTCATGCCCTAGTCATTTGACAAGCACTTCTGGTGCCTCCTATGTAGTAGGTGCTATGCTAATTTTCACTGGAAAAAGCAAAATGCCAAAGCATGGTTCTTATCATCAAGCAACTCACAGTTTAGCGGTGAGAAAAGCATAGGAAACATTCCAAACATGTTGTAAGTGGTATCATTGAGATACGTATTCAGGGTACAATGAAAGCACAAAGGAGATCTGTTTGGAGGGAGTCGTAGGGCCGTACCAAAGAGAGCATGTGATTGATTCTTAAAGAATTTCTGAGGTGGGAGCATTTCTGGCAGAGACTAGCGTGTGCAAATGTGCTCAAGTGTGAGAAGTGTCAGCAAATGTAGTCGTGTGGGAGCATGGCTTTTTTGTAGGATGGTGGAAGAGAATGTTGGAGAGGCAGCTTGTAGTCATGCGAAGGCACTGATGTCCTATCTGCCATATTAGCCAGGGACAGACAGGTAAGGTGAAAGGGGCAGTACTGTACCAGAGGAAAGAGGTAGGAATGGCCTGATTGCTCATGGTTAACTCGAGGGGGCAGTTTTAGCTGAATATAGACATTTGGGAATGTGGATTCAGTGTTAACAGGTCTTCTTTCTTTTAATAGAAAAACAGGAAATCTACATTACTTAAAGTGTGAAATCTTCACATTTCTAAATGCAATTGATTTTAATTGAAAGTTTCAGCAAACACTGCATCACACACATCTGTTTTCTGAACGTGGCCTGCAGGCTAGTTTTGAGACCTGTGCTGTAGAGGATAGGGCATTTATAGAAACACAGAAGGTAACTGAAGCAACACTTTGAAACACTTAAACACTTAAAATAATAACTACAGGCAGTGGGTGGAGCGCAGTGATAGAGCGCTTGCCCGGGTCCATCCCCAGCCTGGCGTGGGGGTGGGGTAGGGATAAACTCGTACATTCCACACTGGACTGCATTGCTGCAACTCTACCATTTATGCATGGATTTCCTCTGGGGAACCAAATGCGGTTCCGGGTCAAATGCAATTCCCAAGGCTCCTGAGGACAACGGTGCAAGCCAGGGTCTCAGTCAAGCAGTTAAAAGCCTGACAGCTAAGAACCTGGTAAGCTGAGATCATTATGGCCCCTGGGCATCACTACCACCACCTTCAGGAGATGAGTCTCATTTGTTCCCTTTTCATTTTAGAAAAAGGAGGGACAGCTTTAAACTGTGCACACAATGAAGTCAACATAGCCAGTGATGAGACAGATAAAACAGGATATAATAGCTGTTACAGTACAAACTCCTTCATTTTACAGTTGAAAAAACTGAGGCTCCCCCTAGAAAGTATGGTGACTTAGCTGGGTGTGGTGGAACACCCCTGTCATTCCAGAACTTTGGGAGGCTGAGGCAGGAAGGTTGCAAGTTCAAGCCTAGCCTGGACAATTTATCAACACCCCGTCTCAAAATAAAACAAAACAAAACAAAAAAACCTTTTCAAAAGAAGTAACTAGGGATTTAGCTCAGTGTGAAGGCCTTGCGTCTAATCTCCAGTACGAAAGAAAGAAAGAAAGAAAGAAAAAGAAAGGAAGGAAGGAAGGAAGGAAGGAAGGAAGGGTGACTTGCTCGGAGTGACCCAGTAAGCTAGTGACAGAGTCAGGTCTTCTGACTCCTGGTCTAGCATTCTCTCCAATAATCCTGGGCTGTGATAATTAAGTAAATCAGCCTGGCAGTTTTCCTAGCATCTAGAATTCCTGGTCTGGACAAGTAGGACTTGAGAGCAGCTGTTAAAAGCCCCCCCCCCCCCCATCGGTATGATGATGATATTCTTTGCAAATTTTCTGTGTCATGGGTAAAGGTTAAAAAGAGGACAAAAATATGTTTTTGAAGCACTGTGACAATTCCCAAAGGGCATGGAAGAAAAGTTGTCTGTGGCTAATATATTTAAGACTCTCGACCTCTGTGCTCTCCGGACTGACCTCCCCACCATATGATTTTAGTTTTGTTTTGTTCCTCTTCTTTTGTCTTCTTTTCTATTTCCCTCAGTGTTTTTCTTCTCTCACCAGCTTCGGGCTTAGGCCTGCCTGTAAGTGTTCCAGGGTATCACTGAGCCTCCTTGGTGGCACTCACCATGCCTGTTTCAAGTCAATAAAACTTAATTATTCATTTCCCAAAAACAAGGCAATGAGAGTGTGTGGTGGCTTAGAAAGGCGCATGTTTCCCACACTACGGTTATTTCGTTCTCTACAACGTGAGACTAGTAACTCTGGTCAATTGTGCCTCGACTTAACTAGTCCTTTCCATCCTTCATTTTAGGATCTTATTGTTCTGACATTTGCCACTTATTTTTTGCCTTCCATCCGCTTCTGATTGGTGCAGCTGTTGAAGATGCTGCAGTTGCAGCAGTGTACATCTGGAACTTTTGGCTGACTTGTTGAACTTCCCCTAGGGAGTATTCCAGGGGAAGGATGGGAGGGGTAGAGAGGCCAGAACAGTTGCCTGTGAACAGAGATGCCAATAGTGTCTGGCCATTCTGTGGAGCTCCCTTGTAAAAATCCACCTCATTGTGGCCCTCGGTTTCCCCATTTGCTACTGGAAGGCGCACTTCCTCTACTCCAAATCCCTGCAGCAGTGGAGGAAGACAAACTATTCCACTTTCTCATGCAACACTTTCTGCATTGTAAAAGGGATCAATACATAGCTGCTGAATTAATATATCAAAACCCCCAGAAGACTGTTCCCCTTCAAGGGGCAACATTACTTCAGTTCCACTTGGCACGGGTCCCCTTCCCCTTGGTGCCCCCAGACTCACTCCAGGACTGAGGCTGCCTGATTCCCAGTCCCGTTGGCTCCCAGGCTCCTAGGTCTCCTTTTCTTTTGGCGAGCCATTGGATTGCAAACACAGCAGGCATGGTTTCATTCCAAACCAAGAACTGTTTTAATTAGTTTAACGTCTGCTAAACGCTTTGAAGATTGAAAGCAACAGATAAGTACTGGATGATGTTATTAACAACTGCAGTTAATTGCAAACATTTCTATTAATGCTAGTTTCTGCCTCCTTTTCTTTGCTCCACTTTCTTTCCAAGGTTCCCAAATTCTTCTTAGCCTCCCCCTCCTTCCCTCCCCCGTACTGGCACAGAAGGGTTAAACGGGGGCGGAGTCCGCAGATGAACGACACCGGCAGACACCAACTAGAACCGGGCAAACGGGAAGAGCTGGGTGGGGCTGCCCGGCAGAGGCGAACCCTCACGCCCCCAGGCCCCGCCCCGCGGCAGGAGGCTCCGGCGGAACGGCAGGGGGCGGGGCGCCGAGGCTCGGAGGCCCAGTGGTTGGGCGTCCCCGCAGCCCCTGGAGGGGTGGGGCGGGGTCGGCCAGGCCCTCCTCCCTCATTCCCTCGCGGGCCGAACCGCCCCTCTCTCCCGCCCCTCCTCCCCCCTTTCCCACCCCTCGGAGTGGAGCTGCACATGCGGCTGCTCCCTGTTCCGTCCCGCCCAGCCGCCGTCGCGCAGGAACGGGTCCCTGCAGCCCCCAGCCGATGGCAGGACAGTAGCCGCCTGTCAGGGGTCGTGAGCGGCTGAGGCAGACGCTGCGGCTCCCGGGCCTCAGAGAGTGGGTGTCTCCGGAGGCCATGGGCTACCCGGAGGTAGAGCGCAGGGAACCCCTGCCTGCGGCAGCGCCAGCGGAGCGAGGGAGCCAGGGCTGCGGCTGTCGCGGGGCCCCTGCCCGGGCGGGCGAAGGGAACAGCTGCCGGCTCTTCCTGGGTTTCTTTGGCCTCTCGCTGGCCCTCCACCTGCTGACGTTGTGCTGCTACCTAGAGTTGCGGTCCGAGTTGCGGCGGGAACGGGGAGCCGAGTCCCGCCTTGGCGGCCCGGGCACTCATGGGACCTCTGGCACCCTGAGCAACCCCGGTGGCCTCGAACCTGACGGTCCCATCACCCTCCACATCGGGCAGCCGTCGCCGCAGCAGCAGCCGTTGGAACGGGGAGAAACCACACTCCCCCCTGACTCCCAGGACCTGCACCAGGTGAGTCACCTAGTAGGGGTGGCGGCGGCGGCCGAGGCCCCCTCCCCTGGTGGGTAGGGCGGGAGCCCGCCACTGCAGGGCCCGGGGCTTCTCTGCCACTTGGAGCCAAGTTGGAGCGCACGGCCGGGGAGGGGCAAGCGAGCAGGGGGAGGTTGTCCAGGGCAGGTTGTCCTCAGTCCCTGGCTCGGCTCGCCCAGACTCTCTCAGATCTGCTCCACTTGGAAACTCTAGCCTGCTCCCGCCGCCCCCGGCTGTGTGGTGCCTCGGGAAAAGTTGGCGACGCTCCCGCCTCAGCCCGGCGAGGAGGTGCCCGCGCTGCCCCCCTGGAAGACTAACGGCGCGAGCAGTTTGGCCCTTCTGCTCCTGCTGAGGTTCTCTGCCCGCGGTGCTTGTTTTTTCGTGTCCAGAGCTGATGCCAGCACTAGCAGGCTCTCCTTTGGAGTGGGAGCTGTAAACAGCTATAATAATTGCTCCAAGCCCGTTCAAACAACTTTCAACCGAACTTTCAGCACGGGGTCCTTGTGCGCTGACCACAACATGGGCTTGTTCACACTTACCTGCAATTTGAGACGGATTGTCCTTGGTGTTCTAGTGAGGATCGGCGCCCCTGAGGAATTCTGGTATAGAAATATGCTGTCTTGCTAGACAACTTCTAAAGAGCAATTTTAAAAATCTATGGAAATAAAACCCTTTGCGTGTTAGTTCCACTGGAGGGTTTTCGGTGGTAAGGTGTGAAATGTTTTCATTAGTGCTAGCTGAAGAAGAGGACTCTGTCATTGACAGAGGACTCTGTCAATAATCATTCAGGAACAGTCTCACAACAGCAGATTTTTGCAATTTAAGGGGTGTCTGTGCCCTTATTAGAAAACCATTTGCTTTGGTGTTTGTTTCCTAGCTCTTTTTTCTAGCTCTTTATTCAAATAAATTTAGTGCACTTAGTGAAAGTTTTGACCTGATTGCCATATTTTGTCTTATATGTGTAATTTAGAAGGATGCAAAGAACATTTCGAGGTGATTGAAGAAGGGTAATAGTGAATTTATACCTTTTGGCCAAGTGGGCAAGTTGTGCAAGTAAGTTCCTTGAGGTGAGGGACCTAAGTCTTTTTATATTTATTGCCACATCCAGAGTCATTGTCATTACTCTGAACTTTATTTGTGCTCCTGTGACCTCCAAATTTGACTCCATCAGAAGTTATACCCTTGATAGGGGCATTCTATCCGTGGATAATGCTGTAATGTTGGGACTGACACTTTTCTTTTTTACACTGTGCATTGTAAAGTTGCCCTGAGCCTTAAAATGTCTTGCTAGCACACTCCAACTTATGTAACAGCTTATCAAAGAAGACAATCAGCAGACATGCTTCTCATACTTGAAACTTTAAGCACTGTAGCTAAACGATAATTAACTATGATTTTGGTTCCCTTATTTACTTACCCCCAATGCCCAATAGAAATACTTAGCGGCTGAATATTGATATTCTGTGAAAGGATGAAAGAATTCAACTTCCTTAATCAAATGATGGCATTTGGAATGGACAGAGACATGTTTATAGACTGAGGATTAGCAGGACAGCTGTACTCTAGGACTTCTGGGATGGTATGGGACTCTCACAGGTCTGTAAAGGCACGCAGTCGCCTGCCCTTTGTGTCGCACTAAAATACTTCTGTCTAGGTTTGAACACACCTCTTGTCTTTTGTTCTTTATTCTTTGTTTTAGTCTTTTTGAGCAGTAGAAGCACAAATACTGGCTCTTTACATTTGTTGACTTCAATTTTAAGTATGAGTTTATTTTTAAGAATTGTTAAGGGGCCATCTGAGTCCATTTTATTTGATTGCCTTGGAAAATGCATAGACTCCAGGGAAAATGACTTGCCCAAGGTAACGGAGTTGAAACTAGGATGGAGTGGTTCTTTAAACTCCCATGTCGGTGTCCATTCTCCCACAGCACACTACCTACTGAGGTTTTTTTTTTTTCTTGGGGAGGAAGGGACGGGGTAGAACTCTATAGTAGAACTTTTACAAATAGAGGGCTCAGATCCAAGTAATTTTGTTCTACTCTACATTTTGACCAGACTAAGTGTA
Source organism: Hystrix cristata (assembly GCA_004026905.1). NCBI lineage: Eukaryota > Metazoa > Chordata > Mammalia > Rodentia > Hystricidae > Hystrix > Hystrix cristata. The sequence continues at coordinate 6,701 of PVJO010025953.1, forward strand.
ACCCTGTATTCCTTATTCGTCCTGAACTTCACTTTCAGGAGACTTGCAGTCTGAAGGAATTTTAGCCCAGATTCAGCTGAAGCTTTTGTTGATACTAGTTTTTGTACACAACAAATAAGTACTGTACATGAATAAATAAATAAAGGAAAAGTTGATTGGTTATTAGAGTTAAATTAATACTGCTACATCTTGGGTAAAATTTCTAGTGCCCTGGTGCACCCTCTGCTGGCTTTGCAGGGACATTTAATTGCAGTATTTGCGGAGAGTGAAAATTCTAAGTTGTGCTGACAGATTCCGATTCATAAATAAGGAAGTAAACAGCCTTGTGAAATTTGACCATGTAGGTCATATTTTTATATTTTAGTTTTTCAATGCAAACAGCTGGTGTTGCAGTAACTTTTAGATGGAGAGGAAGAAAGATAAAAAATGCACACCTTCCAATGGGAAATACATTCAGGTTGCTCACCAGTTTGATCTGCAAGGAGTGAAGGCAAGTTGAGAAGAAGAAATTGCCAGAAGATCTGATGAGACCTGGTAAGCAGAGCAGTCAGAGTTATTTCACTGTACAAAGTCATGCAGTTAGGCAAGAGTAAACCTATCCACACTTATGTAATGATGGGATTGGGGCTCTCAGTTACAATTCAAGAAAAGGACTTAGAAATCACTGTTAGATGTATGTATGTCATGCCTCAATATAAAAACTCTTAAAACGGGATACAGAAGGAAGTTAGAGCAATGAAGAAAGTAAAGTTCTGCAAAGAAAATGTTAGAAAAGTCTTGCAAGTGGGGACATAGTTGCTGATGATAAAAAGCGAGTCACATCAGACTTTTTGGAATCACAACTGTTTATTTCAACTGGAGCAGCTAAGTAGCTATAGATTTATCTGGATGCTTGGTGGTCATGGTCTTCAGGGCTAGAGACATCTTATTAGTCTCTTGAGTTTGACAATAAACAATGTATAAAATAAAATTAAAAATCACTGTGAATCATTCTATAGCAAAATTGGTCTAGCTGTGATTGTGCTTCTCAAGGGTCAAGAACATAGTGGGCAGCCTCAGGAAGAGTGTCAGTAACAACAATAAAACAAAATCCTTGTCTTTTCCATGTAAAAGATTGAAAGTGGATTGATTTTCACTTATAATCAGACAGAAAATTCTGGTGCCTGCCTCTAAAGAAAAACCTAAGAGCTGATAAAAGTCCCCAGAAACTCAATTAAATTGAAAAGATGGAGGGATTTTTCTAGTTGTTTTTTTCAGTCTGGAGACTTTAAGAAATATGATCAAAGTCTTCTAAACCATGAGAGAGATGAGTATGGCTAATACGTTGGTGTAATTTAATAATCCAATTCAATAAGTAAAAAGTTTGCTGTGTTGGACACAATATTAAGTATTAGATTTTTTTTTCCTTTTGCGGTACTGGGGATTGAATCTAGGGCCTTTGTGTGAGCTATGTTCCCTGCTACCCCCACTCCCCCCTTTACATTTTTTTTTTTATTTTGAGGCATGGGATTACAGGGATGCACTGCCAAGCCTGGCTAAGTATTAGGTATCTTTTAGTCCTTGGCAAATTACTTTGGGAGGGAGACAAATGAAGGTAGTATCTCATTCGACTCATTTTCCAAGTGATAGCCTAAACCATAAGTAGATCAATAAGAATTTATTTAGGACTGTTGGGGATATTTGGGATGTGTCTATAATTATTTAAGATGGTATCATAGAAGTTAACCTTAACAATTCAAAAAACATCTCTTGGTATGACTAAATAGACTATTAATATATACAGATTTGACTTCACCTATATTAAGGCTGACTGATCAAGAAGATAACTAGGAATAATCCAAGGTGACTCAAGGTATGCATAAGGAATGAACTCACACATTATTTTTGATGTGTGGGCTGCAGATGAAATAATGTTTGATGGACTTAAAGGCAGAATTTTTGGTGTGACATTCCAGGCTTTTTAATCAATTGGCTTCATTATACCCATATCATTTTCTGTCTTACTAACTGTACTCCTGCAAGCCACTTACCATATCCTGTTGTGGGATCATTTTCTAGTTGTCTTTGCTCTTGTTCTTTTAAATAAATTTTGTGTCTTTACATTAGAGCTCCTCAGAAATCTACTTTCTTTTTTGTCTTTCTCTCCAGTGCCTGACACAGTACTAGTTATAGTTGGGGTACTCAAATACTTGTTGAGTTGAATATTATTTTGGGACTTTGGAGATGTTTACATAAAACAAAGACAATTTATCTTTATATAGCAGGCTTGTTTTCCTCAGGTCTTGCTAAGCCTGTGAACTGTCAGCTCTGTTTAGGTAAGTAAATAGTTCCATCAGTAATCTTTCCCTGTTTCTAAAATAATTAGAAAGTGAAATGGAGAAGAGTCCTTACCATGTGATCCATTTTCTGGTTTCACACCTTACTTCTAAGATGGTGCAAAAAACTCTCTATAATGTATCATTTGAAGTTTATTTGCTTTTTGGTCTCGTTTCTCTCTCTTATTTTTATGAAAAATGATCTGTAATTACTCTGTAACTATGTTACAGACATCTTATATATAAGATAGTTACAGATCTTATACTAGAGAACTTCTAAGGCTACATAATTCTCCAGAACATTACCAAGAAAAACCACTCATTTTACTTATAGGGTGGCCCTCATGGTAGATGTCGTTGACTCCCCTATAAATACCCAGCACTTAGTTTAGCTCTTCATTTCTCTATTTTTCTTTTTTATTGAGTTATAACACACATACAGAAAAGTGCACACATCATAATTGAACAATTTGATGAATTATTGCAAAATGAACATGTTCATTTTACTAGCACCCAGGTCAAGAAATCGGACATTATTAGTATCCCACAACCTCTAAATCTAATTGTACACCACATCATCACTATATCATACTCGCTTTCCGAAGTTGATGGTTATCCTGACTTCTAATATTATAGTTTTGTCCATTTTGAACTTCATATAAATGAAATAAAACAGCATGTATTCTTTTGGGCCTAGTGTTTTTTGATCATTACTGTACTCGTGATATCCATTCATGTTGCCTGTAGCTATAATGGTCATTGGTATTTTTATATGTTTATATTTTCTATTATTTGAATATATCCTAATTCATATATTCATTCTAGTGATAATGAATATTGGATTATTTTCAGTTTGGAATTATTATGAATAATGAGGTTATGAATATTATTTTACATGTCTTTCAGTTATTTCTATTGGGTATATACCTAGGATTAGTTTCTGGGTCATGGGGCATGCATATTTTTGACGTTATTGAAAATGATAGTTTTCATAAGTGATTGACAGTTTGTACTCTCATCAGCAATGTATGAGAATCCTGTTGTTCCACATCTTTGCTTATACTTGGTATTGTGCATCTTTTTAGTCATACTCATTCTGGTGAGTGGGTTTGAAGTAATATTTCGTGATTTTAATTGACATTTTTCAGAGACTAATGAGGTTGTACTGTTTGATATGTTTTCTGTTTATTTGGATGTATTCTTTAATGTGTTTGTACAAGGATCTTTTGCCCATTTTTCTGAAAAGTTGTTTTTTCTTTACTTATAGACTTGTAGCAATTTTCATATACACTGGTTACAAAACTATTTTTGTATTATGTTGTAAACCATTCCCAAATCTGTGGCTTACTTTTCTTTATGGCAGCCTTTGAATAGAAGTCTTTAATTTTAATGTGTCAAATTTTTCAGTAGTTTCTTTTATGGTTCTTTTTTTGTGTGTCCTGTTCAAGGAATATTTCCATACTTTAAGATTATATATCTATTCTCCAATATTCTAAAACTTTTATCTGTTTTGCTGTTCACATTGAGATCAACAATCTACTTTTTTCTCTTTTAGTGAGAGTGATACTGGGGATAGAATTGAGGGCCTCATGCATGCTCTGTACAATTCACCTGGAATTGACTTTTTTTCAGTGCTGAGAATCAAACCCAGGGTGTTGCACTTAGTAGGCAAGTGGTCTAATGCTGAGCTACGGCCCCAGACATAGAATTGATTTTTGTATATAGTGAGATATACAAGTCAAGCTCCACCTTTTCCTATATAAGTATTCAACTGATTTAGTACCATTTATTATGAGGGCTTTTTCTCAACTTTTCTACAGTGTCACCTTTATCAATCAAGTGTCTGTATATATGCTTCTAAACTTTTCTGTTCTGTTGGTCTCTTTATCAACAGTCCATTTTCCGTTACTGTAACAAAATAACTGAGGCTAGGTTCTTATGAAGAAAAGGTTTGTTTAGCTCACAGTTTTGGAGATTCAAGAGCATGGTGCCAACATCTGCTCAGCTCTTGTAAGGGCTCCCTTGGGTAGGTTACAGTATGATGGAATAGTGGAAAGGAAAGGACCACATGAACAAGAGGGCATTTTTTGCTGCAGTTGGCTTGCTGCATAACAACCTACTCCTGTAAGAACACTGTGCAAGTGGTAAGCAAAAACAAGTCATTGTCTGTGAGATTTGGAATCCAGACATTGGAGAATAATGACTTGGGGAATTAAAAGCAGAGAAATAGATCCCTGGGAATCAGGAAGGATCTGACAGGGAAATTAAAACCTACAGAGAAATTAAAGAGACAGAACACAACATGAGGAAGAGAAGAGACAGTCTGCACTTTTTCTCTTGCTTCTGGCTCATGGGTCTTGGGAAAGAGAGACCAAATCTACGGAGATAAAGTGAAAGCTTGGGCCTCCAGAGAGGGCTTCAGGGAGGAACACAACAGTGGAATGGACCAGCTGGTGCTGTGATCTGCAGGGAGAGGACAGGATTCCACTCCTGTGTGAGTCCTTCCACAGGCAACAGCTGGTGAGAGACTCCAGTCCAAGCACCTACCGTACACCCTGGGGATAGTGCTTGGTCAGATGCCATGCCAGAGAAGGGTCGATTGTTTGAACTTGGGACTCAGAGCAGACTCAGAATGGCTTCAATTCAGGGCTTCCAGTGATAAGTTCCCACAGTGACTGGGTGATAGAAATAGCAACCGTAGACGTCCGTGTTCAACGAGGCCTGGTCAGACTAGAAAGTGACCCCCTTGATGGGTTTAAGCTAAAGGACACAGGCCCTCTGACACAACTAGAGCCCAGGCTCAGCCTGAATTGTGCTGGATTTGAAAGTCACGATATTGGCACCCTCGCCCTAATCCTACTGCCTGTTGGTGAACACATTCAGCACAGATCTGGGGTCTGACTGTCTTAATTGTCTATTAGCATGGGCAAAGGCATGTCTTGACTTGGACACGGCCCCACAGTTGGAGATCCTGGAAAAAACCACACATTCAAAATCACAGAGAAATTTGATTTCTTTTCTTTTTTAATTTTTTGTTGTTTGGATTTTTTGTGAATGTGTGCAGTTTTTAGTTTTTTCTTTTTCTGGTTTTTTCTTCTTTCCTCCTTTCTTTACCAGTTAATTGGAGAATTTTCCTTTGTCCTTCTTTGCTTCTTACCTCTTTGTTACTTATTTTTTTTCTTTCTTTATATTTTCCTCTTCCCTATTTTAATTTTTCACCCCCTTTTCCTCTCTTATTTTTACTTCCGATGTAACTTTTTTTTTGCTCTTTTTCTTTTCTTTCTTATCAGTTTTTTCTCTTACCATTACCTAATTTTATAAACATCCTTTTACTTCATGATAGGATCCTTTGTACCACTTCTTTCTCCTCCTCATATCATAGAGTTCAATGTTTCAAAAACCCTGTATAATTGATTATAAAACCACAAAACATTGTTAATCTTTTGATACTTTACTCTGTAAACTTACTGTTGAATTCTTTTGCACCATTAGCAGGGATAATAGATGTTGCATTTAGTACATATTAGTAAGTCATACCTGGGTTATCTTATTATTGATGCCATAATTATGGGTTTTTTTTTTTTCTCTAGAGTCTCGGGTGATATAAAATTGGTTCTTATGGTTTTTTTTTGGGGGGGTGGGTGTGATGGGGATTGAACTCAGTGCCTTGTGCTTGCTAGGCAAGTGCTCTACCACTTGAGCTAAATCCCCAACTCCCTTATGGTATGTTAATAGGCAGTTTGTCTTGGACAATACTACTGTGGCCCAGTCACTTGATGGTGACACTAAGAGTCACATTAGTGACACTATTTTGCTGTAAGCCAACATTCAGTTTACCTTTGTGAGATGAACAATACCAGAGTACATTGCCAGAGAACTCAATTATTGAGCTAATTATAGTGCTTCCTCTCCTTCTAAATTAACCAATGTGGTTGGTTATTGGGGCTGAGGCAAAGAATTATAATTCTCTACATCCAAAGTACATCACGGAAAAGCAACTAAAGAGCTCTTTATACTAACAATAAAGTTTTTATAATATAAGCATCCATAAAACTCAGCATAAAACAAACAAAACCATGCAAATATGAGAAGACACGTCAACAAATTCCCCCCGTAAACTCCCAACTCCCCTCTAACTTACCTGAAGCCAATCCACAGAGCACTGTGGGGGCAGAATGGCATAAGCCGCAACCTGAATTACTTGAGGGATTAATAGAAGAGGTTAGAACACAGATCCAAAAGGTACTCCACAGGATCACAGAAGATATAACTAAACTAATCATGGAAGTAATAGCTAAAATGATCCAGGAGCTTTCAGAAGATATTAATAAAAACCTAGGTGAGCTAAACAAAATGATATAAAACATGAAAGACCAGTTAAAAAAAGAATTAGAATCCATGAAAAGGTTTCAACCAGAAATCCAGGAGACTAAAAATTATGTTGTGATGTCAGAATTTCAGAAATACAACACAATGATCTTTTCAAAGACCAACTAAACATAAAACAAACACTAATGGACATGAAAAGTCAGATAAACACCGATACAGTTTTAATAGAGGACCTAATACCCTGAGACATCTTACAAGGAGCAAGAGAACATGAAAAATGGATCCAACAGCTGTTAGATGACACAAAGAAGACTAACATAAGTGTAATTGAAATAAGTGAAAACTCAGAAAACAATACAGATGGAATTAAAAAAACCTGTTCACAGAAATAGTGGCAGAAAACTCCCCAAATACAGGAAAAGAAATAAACATACAGATAAGAGAGATATATAGAACCCTAAATAACTGTTACCAAGAGAGCACCTTTCTGAGCCACATTATACTCAAATTACTAGACTTGTCCGTCACAGGGACAAATCTTATAAAGGTAAACCAATTAGAATCACAGCAGACTTTACTGTACAATCTTTAAATGCTAGGGGTTGTTGGAGTGCAATGTTTCTAGCAATAAGAGATAGCAACTTCCAACCCCCTCCTTATGTATCCCACAAAATTTTCCTTTAAAACTGACAGTGAAATAAGGTTCTTCTATAACAAGCACTTGAAGAAACTCAACAACTACCAAACTAGTATTACAAAAAATTCTCAAGGATATCCCAGAAAAAGGCAATGAAGCCAACAGTGCCAATGAGTCGAAAGAAGAGTACACCTGGTGGTATGAGCAACTAAGCAAAAGGAAAAAACACAGTGACAGGAATAAATCATTACCTCAGTAATAATTCACCAGGTGAATGATCTCAATTCTCCAATCAAAAGACACCAATTGGCAGAATGGATCACGAAACAAAACCCAACAATGTGTAATATGTAAGAAACACATTTAATTTAAGATGAAACACAGATTAACAATCAAAGAATGCAAAGTGATATTCCATGCAATGGGAACCCAGAAAAAAGGAGTTGCTATCCTAATTTCAGGCAAAGTGGATTTCAAAGTCTGATGAGAAGAGACAACCAAGGTTACTACATATTATTGGTTACATAAACAATTCAGGAAGCAATAATGGTTACAAATATATATACGCCAAATACTGGCATACCCCCAAATTCATAAAACAAACACTAATGGACATGAAAAATCAGATAAACACCAATGCAGTTTTATTAGAGGACCTAATACCCCACTATCACAAATGGACAGATCAACCAGACCAAAAAATTCAACAAAGAAATACCAGAGTTGAAACAAACCTTCAAACAAATGGACTTAATAGACATCTATAGCATTCCATTCAAGGACAACAGAATACACACTCTTCTCACTAGCACATGGAACTTTCTGTGAAATAGACCACATCCTAGCCCAGAAAGCATACTTCAGTAAATGCAGAAGAATTGGAATCATGCCTTGCATATTATCAGATCATAGTGCATTGAAACTAAAAATCAGTGGCAAAAGAAACTACAGAAACTATGTGAACACATGGAAGTTGAATAATACCCTCTTGAATAATCAGTGGGTTACAGATGACATTAAAGAAAAAATTAGATACTTCCTGCAGTCAAATGATAATGCCAGTACAACATACTAGAATCTATGGCACTCAGTTAAAGCAGTCCTAAGAGGGAAGTTTGTAGCACTGAATTTTCATACCAGTAAAACAGAGTGAGCTGAAATAACCTAATGATGCATCGCAATATCCTAGAAAAACAAGAAAAATCCAAACACAAAGCTAGTACAGGGAAGAAAACTATAAATATCAGAACACAAGTTAATGAAATTGTGACTAAAAAAGCATTATAAAAAATCAAAGAAGAGTTGGTTCTTTAAAAGAATAAACAAAATAGAAAAACCCTTAGCAAATCTTACCAAAATATGGGCAGAAAAGACACAAAATCATGCAATTAAAAATGAAAAAGGAGGAACTGGGGATTTAGCTCAGTGGTTAGAGTGTTTGCCTTGCGAGCACAAGGCCCTGAGTTCCATCCCCAGCACCAAAAAAAAAAAAAAAAAGAAAAAGAAAAAGGAGAAATCACAATGGATCTGACTGAAATGCAGATCCCCAGTGTTACGGCTTTTATTGAGATGTTCCCCTAAATCCTCATAGACTCACAAGTGGGGCTTTAGGGAGCTAGCTGGACCTAGTGTGTTCGATACTGGGTGTGTGCTACTAAATTGGTCTACTGATTGGAATTAGCATAGTTCTGGGTGTGGCTGAATGGATTTAATGAAAACAGCTGCAACTCCCTAGATGTGGGTGACACCACCCAAAAGGCTTGTAGCTGCCATACAATAAAAAGGGAAAGGCAAGGTTCTTGCTGCTGCTTGCTGCTTCCTTGGAGCCAGCCAGCTATAGACTGAAACCTCTAAAAACTGTGAGCTGAAATAAACCTTTCCTCCTTTAACTTGTGGGTGCTGGGTATTTTGTCCCAGCAATGAGAAAATTACCAGGAGTGTGGTTGTAGCTGTTGTTACCTGGCCATATGTTTCAAGAGCCTTTTTAATTGGCTGTGGGAAGAGTTTGGAAAGGTTTGGAGATGATTGCTGAAGGAACAGCCCTGAAATGCTATAACCTGAACTTGAAGGGAGATTCTGGTCAGATCTCAGAGGACTAGAATGCTGATAGAAGGGTGTCTAGTAGAGACCAAACTCAGGACATTTCTGTTAGCAACAAGGACTCTATTGGCCTTTGCACTCCATGCCATGTGTGTTATGCTGTGGCAGAAAATTTGTCTGCATTTGGCTTTTTTCAGAGACTGAAGTGAAGGGCTTTACAGTAAATAATCTGGGGAAAGAAATTTCAAAGCAACCTGATATTGAGGTAGTGGCATGGCTACTGTTAGGGGCTTTTAGCTAGATTTATGTTGACAATCAAGAACACTGGGCCCAGCAGGATGCTTTAAAAGGTTTTGATTTGGGCCAGACGGAAAGCTCCACTAAAGTTCTGGCCTGCAAAGATGGAGGAGAAGAGAACTTTGCTGTAAAGGAACAGGGCAGTAGGAGAGATGGCCTGAGGACATCACAAGAAACAATAATACTTTAGCATTTGCAGCCTCAAAATTGCAAAGGTGAGAGACTTTGCTTTGAGAAGAAAGCCCCAGAGAACTATGTTCCAGAATGGCTGTGGCCTAGAAAATTTGTTCCTGAGGATTGAGTTCATAGTGCTCAGCAATCCAGGCACTCAACACCTACAGCCATGAGAGAAGGAAGCCTGGCTATTGCTCCAGCTGGTGGCAGACCTTGGCATCCTCCACATGGTGCTAGTTTTGGGTGCATGCAGAATGCAAGAGTTGTGGGGTCAGGAAGGCTTCTACCCAGTTTTCAGAAGAAGGCCTAGGAGGCCAGGCAGTGTGTTCCCGTGAGGGCAGTTTGTGAAGCTGTGTGAAGCCAAATGTACAGTGCAGACCCCAGAATGTTACGGAAGCCAAGAACATGGATTGTTTGAGGAAAGCTGTAAGGTGTAAGCAAAGTCGGTTGAAGGGAAAAGCCATCAGAGTTGCACCCATCTGAAGTACTATAGGGGCAGAGCCATCCAAGCCCTTTGGAGTTCATGTCTTGCCATAGATTGCACCAGATGCTGCACATGGAACTAGAGGAATTAATGTTTGCCCTGCTGGATTTCGGACTTGCTTTAGTCTCATTCCTTCCTATCCCCCTGTTTGTCTCTTTTGGAATGGTAATGCTTACGTCTCGCCATTGTGTGTTAGAAATGTTTAACTTTCTTTTCATTTGTGTAGGGGCTTGCAGCTAAGAGTCTGATTTAAAACTCAGAGGAGAAGTTGGACTTGGACTTCTCAGCAGTGCTGAAACTGTTAGGACTTTGGCAACTCTTAGAGATGGACTAAATACCTTTTGCGTAAAGGGATGTGCATGAGTCTTTTGGGTTCCAGGAGTGGAATGTTATGGCCTGTATAGTTCCCCCATGTGCTTACTAGTGGAGCTTTTCAGAGCTGGCTGGTTGTGTTATATAGGGATTAAGGGTGTTCGGTACTAAATTATTCACTGATTAGAATTTGCATAGTTGTATGTGTGGCTGAATAGATTTACTGGAAACAGAAGCCCCACCCTGGGTGTAGGGGGCACCACCCAAAGAGTTTGTAGCCTGAATGGGTTAAAAGGGGAAAGTAGGCTCTCTGCTGCTGCTTGCTGCTTCCTCCCTACCTTGCTGTGGACTGTGTCTCCTCTGCCACACTGCCCTGTTTTAGAGTAAACTGACTGTAAACTGAAACCTCTACCATCTGTGAGTTGAAATAAACCTTTCATCCTTTAATTTTGGTGTGTTGGGAATTTTCTCCCAGCAATGTGAAAAATAACTAAGACAGTCAGTAACTACTTTGACAGCTTGTACTCTAATAAAATTGAAAATTCAAATGAAATGGTTAGATTTTTATATACATATGAACTTCAAAGCTGAGCCAAGAAGATATAAAAATCTTGAATAATCTAATATCAGTCAATAAAATTAAATAAGTAATAAAAATAACTTCCAACTAAGAAAGACCAGGTCCCATCGTATTTACTCCCAAATTCTACAAAAACTTTGAAGATGTAGCACCAATACTTCTCAAACTCTCTAATTAAATGGAAAGATAAGCAGTACTCAGAAAGTCATTCTTGGAAGCATGGATTGATTACTCTGATTCCAAAATCAAAAAGGATCCAACCAATCTCTTTAATGAACATAGATGCAAAGATCCTCAATAAGATACTACTAAACAGAATGCAGCAAATCATCAAAAAAATCATACATTATGACTAAGTAGGTCATTCCAGGGATGTAGGGATGATTCAACATACACAAATCAGCAAATGTAATACCCCAAATAAATAGAAGCAAGTACAACAATCACATGATTATATGAATAGAGGCAGAAAAAGTATTTGATGAAATCCAGAATCCATTTATTATAAATACACAGAAGAAAATAGGTATAGAAAGTCTTTATCTCAATCCGATAAAAGCCATCTATGACAAAACAATGAACAACATCATACTAACTGGACAGTACCTGAAAACTTTCCCTGTCAAGTCGGGTTCAAAGCACAAATGCCTGCTACCACCAGCCCTATTCAATGTGGTTCTTGAAATGTTAGCCAAACTAATCAGATTTACATCATTATTTGTCCATGACATGACTCTCTACATAGAAGACCTCTGAAACTCCAGCAAAGATCCTAAAATTAATAACCAAATTCAGTAGCATATCGAGATACAAAGTCAACACTCAAAAATAAATATCCTTCCTGTACACCAATAATAAACTCATTAAGAAGGGAATTAGGAAAAAAAAAGAAGGAGATTAGAGAAATAACACTTTTTGTAGTAGCATCAAGAAAAATGAGAGAGATCCAACCTAACTGAATAGAGGAGTCACATTTTAGAGACTCAGAAGATCAAGTAAAAACAGATAATTGGAAGAAGGAGAGGGGACCCTGATACAAAAATCAATTTAAAAGAAGATACTTGTAGATTGTACAAAACGTAAGCATGGAATTTAAGTGTTGGGAATGTGCCCCAACGGGGATGCCCACGGAGCCTCCACCCTTGCAGTCCATGGGAACAGCCATATTGAACTGTCAAGATCCAAATAGCCGGCAAGATCCAAGGATTGAAACAGAGTGTTGCCTCACAGGATAGACTTGGGGGTATATGAACCCCCTTTGTCCCATCATCTCCTCACCAATCACTGAGGAGGCTGCAGCACAGCAGCGTTTTCAACAGTGCATGCCAATGGTGAGTGATCAGTGGTAAGAAAGATGCCTCCCCACCCACCCAGACTTTGAGAGGATAAACAAGTGATCTCTGCTTGTGTTAGGAGTCCTTAGTATTGCACCCTGGACATGCCTGAGTCACTACTGGTATCTGGAAGTTTATCCCATGCCAACTGGGACATTTGTCCATCAGAGAGAGCTGATGCTGGTTTGCATTGAGTCTGTACCCCACACCCTGGGCTTGCTTGTGTCTACACCCAGCTCTCACTGTCCTGCTCCAATCCTAGACATGTCAGAGACTCTGACACCCAACACCAGTCCTTGGCAGGTTGGTTCTTAACGGGGAGCTCCAAACCTGCACGAGTCTCTGTCAGGTATGTTTGTACTGTGACAACATCTGTTCAGCACCAGGTACACTGCCCAAACTCTGGGTGCAATGTAATCTCTACTCTGAATTTTGCAAGAGTCCTGGGCACTGTTATCTACCTGGCACAATGGACTAGTTCTCTGCCTCGTTAGCAACAAAAGTTGAGTCTGCCTGTTTCACCTGATGCTCTGGATGCCTGTGAGACACTACCTAGCACCATGCACCTTTGTTGGCCTTGTGAGAATCTCTGCATGTTAGTCTTGGGCACACCTGGATCTCCTCTGGGTGCCACTAGGCAACACAAGCCTCCACCATGTGTCTGGAGCCCCTGTACACCAGAATATACATTAGGCACCCAGCGTTGGTCCCCAACCAGCAGAAATCCATGACTGGAGCCCCAGAATCCAATACTTTACACCTTTCATGGCTGGTGTGACAGCTTGGACAGTTGCCACAAAGAGTGTTTTACAGACAGGGGACCCACTGAGATTAGAGATCTCCATACAAATGCACAGACTATAAAGAGGGGCAAAGGAGAATGTGACTTGTAAGATTAAAAACTGCAGGCTCTGGAAGAAAACACTATTCTAGAAATAGGATTTCTTTTTCTTTTTCTTTTTTCCTTTTTCTCCCTTTATTTAACCCATTTTTTTTCTTTTCTCCTCTATCTGTATTCTTTATCATTATCATTTTTATTGTTATTATTACTAGTATTGCTGTTACTCTTTTACCATTGGTGTAGTTTGGCATTGTAAACCCTCCTGTGGTCATAGGTAGGGCTTTTCAGACGTGGTTGTATGTAGAGTGTGTGATAATGGGATTAAATATGTGATGCTGGGATCAAGAGTGTGTGATTACTAAATTAGTCTGCTGATTGGTTTACTATAATTCTTTTTTATTTTATTTTATTTTAATGGTACATTTTAGATGTACATAGTGATAACATTCATCATAGGGGATTTGTACCTGTACATGACATATCTTGTTGCTTCTTTTTTTCCCATTCCCCTCCCCTCCCCTCATCCCCTGCCCCCTCCCTATTTACAAAAGCTTTGTTTCCATTTTTTCCTTCCATTTCTTATTTCTCTTGCCCCTCCGTTCCTTTCCCTCTCCCTTGTTCCCTTTCCCATTTGGACATTTTCTTCCCTTTCCCAATATAATGCATTTTAGTCTTTATTTACACTCCAGTTTCTCACACCAGAGAAACTATGCGGTATTTAAACATGTGTGTCCAATTTATTTCACTTAAGAGTATGGTCTCAAGATGCATCCATTTACCTAGGAATATCTCAAGCTTATGGTTTACTATAATTCTGAATGTGGATAAAGGGAAGGCTCATCCTGGGTATGAGTGCTCCCCACCTTAAGGGCATCTACCCTGGATTAAATATAAGGGAGAGAAAGAAGGGTGCTGTGGCTACTTGCTGCTTCTGCACTACTTCACTGCTCCTTTGCCGCTTTCTGACTGCCCTACTTCACCATGGACGGTTTCTCCTCTGTGATGCCCCTCTGCCGTGCCACCCTACTTTGAAGGCAGCTACCTGAACTGAAACCTTTTCATACTGTGAACTATAATAAATCTTTCCTCCTTTAACTTTGGTTGTTCAATATTTTGTCTAAGCAGCAAGGAAAGTATTAACAGATTTCAAACTAGAGAATTGGGATTGTTGCTGTGACTGTACCTGACCATGTTGTTGAGGAGCCTTTGGGACCGGTTTTGTAGGAAGAATTTGGAAAGGTTTGGAGATTCCATCTGAGAAAGCAGTCCTGGAATGTCTTAAGCTGTCTTTGATGGGAGATTCTAGCTCAGAAGACCAGAATGCTGATAGAAAAGTTGCCGTTACAGACCAGGCTCGAGAGGTTTCTGCTGGAAAGAGGAACTGCATTGGCTGTTGGACTCCAGACCATGTTTGTTACACCTTGGCAGAAAGTTTGTCTGCATTTTGCTCATGTCAGAGACTTTGCCTGAGACTGAGATTAAGGGCAGTGGACTAATTAATCTTGCAGAAGAAATTTTGAGACAGTGCCATGTTGAGGTGGTGGCATGGCTACTGTTGGGGGCTTTTAGCCAGATTTATGTTGACAATCAAGAGCAAAGAATCCAGCAGAATGATACGAAACATGATGGCCAGAAAGGAAGGTTCAGTGAAGCTATGGATTGCAAAGGTAAAGCAGAGGAGAAGGAATAGGACAATGGAAAAGATGGCCTGTGGACATCGCAAGAAACAGTAACCTCAAGGTTGCAAAGGTTGCAAACATGAAACAATTTCCTTTGAGAAGGGAGCTTTTTTTTTTTTTCCACATTCATTACATTTATTCTGT
>PVJO010025954.1:0-21906 GCA_004026905.1 Hystrix cristata
TCTCCCTCGGCCTCTGTGACGTGTGGCCAAAACTCTAGTAACTGGCTCTGAAGAGAGCCAGGAACGCACCGCCACCACAGCCGTTCGAAGACGGCTTTAACCACCCTCACCGGAAGGGGGCTTGTAGGGGCGTGGCCTTCCCCACTCCAGCCAATGAGGGCACAGCCAGTGGTCACGTGGGCCCCGATGGCCAAAAGGAAGCAGTGGGTAGGGAAATCATGGCTCCTCCCATTAAGTTGAGGGAGCCAATAGGTAGGTCTTGCAGAAATGGCTTTGGGCTGGGTCCCTGGTATGTTTTCAGGGAATGTTGGGAGAGGGGTGGCAGGAGGACTACAAGTCTGGCTTGGGAGGTGTGGTGGAAACCTGTGCAAACAAAAAACTCAGAATGATAACTTATTTTGAGGACTCATAGTGAGGGGTCAGTGATTACTCTTCAGCCTGGATCTGTGGGGCATCCTGTGGGCATGTAACATTTTGGGGATCCTCAATACCTGTCTTTTATACTAGGACTCCCTTTGTGTATCCCGGTAGTAATTTATCATAGAATTCTTTGATGATGGTGGTGCTTTGTGTAAGTGGTAGAATTGTTCATTGGATTTAGAGGATCATCAAGAGTTCCAGAATGGATTTGGGCAGCAGTAGGTCATGAAGTGCCCTTAGAGAGAGTGGCCTGTCCCTTTAACAAGTGTCAGCATGAGGTAGGTGAATGAAAGCAGGATTTGTCTTGTGGTATTAGTAATAGCCAAGACAAGAGTGTGGGCTTATTGCCGGGCACTGTTCTGGAATCCATTACATGTGATAACTGATTTGGTTTGGTTCTTAAAGCTCTGTAAGACAGATTATATCAGTTTGTTTTGTTTGTTTGTTTGTTTTCTTGATAAACGAGGACTCTGAGGCAACAGGAATTTAAACCACTTCCCTAGAGGAGAAAGTAGATTTTAGTTCAAATAGCTTGTCTCTGTCATTGGCATATGTAAGTCCAGTGTTATGCTTAGGGTCCAAGTTTTTTGGTTTATTTTTTTTTAACCTGCTGAGTGTAGACACTCATCCTTAAATTATTTCCTCCCTTCTTTCAAGAAACATTCCCCAGGGAAAATTAAAGACCCCAGGGAAAGAGATGGTAAATCAGGCTATGGTTAGAGATGTGTCTGGTCATTTGGAAATGTGATGGAAGGATGGGATGCACAGGGTGGGGTGGGGGGGCGGTGAAAGGGATTTTCAATTAGGGCTCCATCACTACAATCCTGGGTGACTGAAATGTGGCAGACTGTGGTTCAGGGCATTTTCTGAGGAGAGTGTCCATTTACTGTGTCAGACTTGCAAAGCCCACCTGTCCCCCAGGCTCTCAAAATAAAATTGTGAAACTTCACTGCTCTGAGCTTTGCAGACAGAACAGTGTATTGGAGGCATTAAAATACATTGCTTAAAGGTCACCATTAAGAAAATAAAAAGAAGCTGGGTATGTTGAACCATGCCTATAATCTTAGCTACTCCGGAGGCTAAGGCAGTAGAATCAAAAGGTAGAGACTAGCCTGGGCAACTTTAGTGACTTAGTGTGACCTTGTTTTATTTTTTGGAGGAGTGCTGGGGATCAAACTCAGGGCCTTGTGCTTGCTGGGCAAGTGCTTTAACACTGAGCTAAATCCCAATCCCAGTGTGACCCTGTTTTAAAAGAAAAATACAAAAAGACCTGGGGTTGTAGGTCAGTGTGAAGACCCAGTCCAAAACATCAAAGAGAGAGAGAGAGAGAGGGAGAGAGAGAGAGAGAGAGAGAGAGAGAGAGAGAGAGAGAGAGAGAGAGAGAGAGAGAGGGAGAGGGAATGAAAGAAAAAAAAATGAAATAGGTAAGCCACAGGTTAGCTAAAATTTTTTTTATCAAATGCATGTTGGATGAAGACTTGGATACAGAATGTATATTGTGTCCAGAATAATGCATATTACATATAACATGTGATATATAATATATATTATGTCTGTAATATATAATGCAATAATACAAACATTTCAATAGCATATGCAACAAATTTTGACACTTCACTGAAGAAAATACATACATGACAAATGAGGACCTAACACTATGTTCAACCCTCACAAGTCATTAGGGGTATAGAAATCCAAATTACAAGGGAATATCATTTACTACACACCAATAAAAAGTGTAAAATTCAAAAATCCCACTTAATGAGTGTTGGGAAGGATGTAGAGCAACTGAAACTCATACCCAGCTGTGGGGAATGTGAACTCATACAACCACCATGGAGACCAGTGTGCTAACTGCTTGAAAAGCTAAACATACCCTGTCCATGTTGCCTGGTAATTTCACTCTGGTATTTACCACAAAGAAAAGAAAAAGAATATGCCCACATAAAAGTTCGTACATAAATGTTCAAAGCAGCTCCATGCTCAGGGGATAGCTGAATGGTGAAGTGACTGCTCAGCATGCATGGTGCCCCGGTTCCAACACCTGCACTGCAAAGTAATGATAATGATAACGGTAGTAGCAGCCTTCCTTGTAATTGCCAAAAGTCGTAAACTAAATAAACACCTGTGCACTTATAGGTGAATGGACTAAGAAATGATCATATACCCATACAATGGAATGCTAATTAGTTAGCAATATATAGAAATACCTATTGATAAATGTTACAAATTATACGAACTGAGCTTCTTAAGGAGATCATGATCATATCCTTTTCCTACAGCGGGAATACAAATAGAAGAGGAGGGGCAAAGTGGTCAAAAGGAGTTAGCAAATCTGGGAAAAGCAGAAAAGTGGAATGGGAAGCCAGAGACTTCAGGGGCAAAGTGATCAGTGTGAAGAGAAGGAAATGACGGACTTTGGTTATAAAAGTCTCCCCTCCCCTTCCCAGAGGAGGATGGGAAGTACTGGAGGCTCAGAGTCTGCTCCTCCTCAGTCATCTCCCCTTGGAAAGCAACATGTCCGCTCCAACATGGAGAAACTGCTTAACAGAGACCCATCTGAGGCCCCTTTACTAGGCCAGCACTCCAGGAAGAGGGAGCATTCCATCTCCCTAAATTTCCTTTTCAGTCCAACACTGGAAAAGCTAGCCAATCTCATTAGTGTGGTATCTCTAGAAAGCGAAGCACCCTGGGCTCCCCAGGAGGGAGGGGTGCAGGAAAAGCACTTTGGCCACAAAAGTTCTTTAGTGAGTGACTCTCATCTGCTTAGTTGTAGGAATTAGGTATTGACAAAAGAAAAGGTGAGGTCATCCCAGCACCCAGAGGATGGCGGAGCAGAAAACAGTTTTCTAATTTAACCGCTCTGGGAAGCCCAGCCAAATGGACAAATCATAAACAGCCTTTCAGAAGAGTGTAAAGAAGCCCAGTGTACAGAGGGGTCTCCCCACAGCTGCCTGGGCTCAAGCTGTGACCATAGAAAACAAGTGGGCCTCTCCTCAGCTGGAAGGGGAGAAGGTTAATGGACACAATATGTGATAACTCCCCAGGGCCAAAGAAAGTAACCTCCACACCCTTCTTCCTCTCCCATGGCTCACCCAAGGATGCCGAAGATGACCAGCTCTGGGGCCCCAGGCATAGTCAATGTGAGATTCCTCTTCAGTGCTGGAACTCCTTGCTTACCAATTCTATACCATCTACTCACTCTCCTAGCCTTTGAAGAGTACACCTGGCTCCTGACTTGATTGTGCTGGGTCAGTGGCCAAGCTCTGGGTGTGAAATGTCTGAGGCATGTTGGCCCAATTTGATTCAACGCTGGCTTCCTATTTGGGCACAGATCTCCACATGATCTCAGACGCCCTGTTACTGGAATCTTAGGCCAAATGTCTGACTCTGGGGCTATCTGGGCCACTCACCTGACACATCTAGAAGTGAATTAATGAAGTGAGAAGTAATGGTGAAGCAGGAGAGAAGCTTATTTTTGTTTTGGCCAAACCAGGAAGATAGCTAGTCTAGAAAACTGTCTTTCCTTTCAGAAAACAGCTCCAGGATTCTGTAGGGCAAGGACAAAGCAGGGAGTCAAGAAGCATGCATATGTGTAGCAATCCTGGTCAGCCTCACGCTAGTTTCCGCTTCCCTCGGTCCCTTGCTGTGCCCCCAAGACCTTGCGGACTTTCCCTCTTCCCCTTAATTAACACCCGCGAGCGTGACGGTGGTGATTGGCTTTCCCTGAAGGATTTAGCCACACCTTCCCAAGGGTATTTTGGGTGTAGTTTAAGGGATCCACCAGAAGATGTCGCTATTCTCATAATTGCAGGTTGAATTCGAGGTGGCGCGAGGAGCGTTTCACCAAACAGCTCCGACATTAGCTTTCCATAAATGGTAAAGCCATCAGGATGAGATATGTAAGTTTTCAAAAGTAATATGTGTTGCAAAACGTTAAGCAAAGAAGCTATGAGGTTATCTGCTTTTGATTCCTACACACACACACACACACACACACACACACACACACACACACACTACAACAGTGATTTGAAAATAAAACCAGGGGGCAGAGCATCCCAGGAAGTCACCAGCCTCTTTTTAAAACACCAGTATAGGGGCTGGGGATTTAGCTCAGTGATTAGAGTGCTTGCCTTGTAAGCACAAGGGCCTGAGTTCGATCCCCAGCACCACCAAAAAAAAAAAAAATTGAAAAAAAAACCAAAACACCAGTATACATGAAGGAACGTTCTGCCCATGGTTTAAACTAGGCGCAGTGCAGGATGAGCAGGCTTTGGATGGGCAAACCAGCTGGGTTTGAATCCTGGCTCACATTATGAGCTGGGTGACACTGGTCAGCTCCCCCACACTCTCTGAGCTCCATTTTATTTATCCCCAAAACTATTAGTAACACGTAGGGTTCTGTGAAGAACCAACCAAACAACGCATACAATAAATGAGCACTCAGCACAGTGTCTGTATGTTTTCTAAGGCTATGCTAAGAGATTACTACAAACTGGGTGACTTAAAACAAGGGAAATGTGATCTCGGAGCTCTGGAGACTAGAGGTCTGAAATTACGGTGTTCATAGGATTGAGTTTCCCCTGAAAGTTCTAGGAGGGGATCCTTCCTTGCTCCTTCCAGTTTCTGGTGATTGCCAGCAGTCTCTTACTGTTTTTAACCCATGGCCTTCTCTGCCATGTATCTCTGTGATTTTGCCAGTCATACTGAATGTAAGGTCCATGCTAATCCAATATGATATCATTTTACTTCAACTAATTACATTTACAAAGTCCCTATTCTAAATAAAGTCATATTCTCAAGTCCCAGGTAGACATAGACTTTAGGGGGCACTATTCAGCCCAGTACAGGTTGACAGACACATAGAGACGGTCAGGAAATGAGTGTTGGTCTTTATTAGCAACTAACTTTCTTTATAGCTATTCATACCAAGTCTCAGAGATGTCTAAAAGATAGCTCTGTGTCCATGCTCAATAGCACAAGCTTATCATTAAATGCAGCAGCTCTGCCACTTAATAAGGGATTGTGGGAGTATCAGCCTCTCTGAGCCCCAAACTCATGACTGAAAACATTAAAATGTTTGACACTCTCCTGCAGGTTGTTGTGGAAACTAAATGTAGCCATACATGTAAAAGTCCCTGGCACAGAGGAAGGCCTGGAGAAATACAAACTGAAATCAAAACACCTGCCCCCCCACACACACCAGGCTCTTGTTCATGGAAACAGGTAACACATGTTCTGCCTTGTCCGCACTTTGCCCTCCATTTCTCACCTGCTACACACACTCCCTTGCAGACACTGAAGGTTTAAGAAAAACAGAGGAAGAAGAGAACATGAAATAGGGGGAATTCTGTTCATCACATTTTTTTCTATTTTTGGAAAATACAGCCATTCTGTCCTCACTGGTTTTACTGTAGCTTAAATCAGCAAGGAGCCTCCTTGAGAAACAAGACAGTCTGCCTCTTCTGGTCCCCAACTCTACTGTGTCCTGGTGTGCTCAAACCTTTGGCTTCCTGCAGCCACTGGAACAAGCCTGGGTGCTGTGCCTCCTCTCCTCACAAGTTCCTGGGGGAAGAAAAAAGCAGCTCTCAGTCACACTTCCACCTCACTCTGTTCTCTGTTCTGAATTACCCTTAGCAGGAACAGGCGACATCCCACAGCACCTTTATGACCCTCACATATGTATATGAGCTTTCATGTAGTAGTCAGAAGAATCAATTCTCCTAGGAAAGTGTAAAACTGTCTACCATCTTTCTCACATCAATAAATGGTTAAACTTCAGGAATCACCAGTTATACAGGACAGCTTGGGGCACTTGTATCCCATAGTGGGATGTTCAGTCTTCTAGATCAAGACCTAGAATCAATATAAGGGAGATATGGAAAGACAAAGAGAGCAGAGGCTTCTAGATCACTAATATACATCAGAGAGAATCTCATTTTGAGGTTTGCCATAGGCTTCATGAAGCAACCTGATATGCAGTACATCGCCATCATACCCTGTATACTGCCTAGTACAGCTGCTCGCATCATAGCCCAAATCAACTGCAAATATTTCTTCACCGCCAGAGCTGGATATTTTTCATACACCCAGAAATTCAATATATTATCAGCCCACATGCCCATTACTGACTTTGGGGATATCTGAAGTACTACACAGCTTCATAAACTACACTCTTTGAATAATTCATACAGCTTTCTGGTTCCTTTTTTAGGTTTTTTTTTTTTTTTTCCAAAACAATCTCCCTTTGTCTGGGGGTGCAGCTTAGTGGTAGCATATGTCCCAGGCACAGTCCCTGGGACGGATCCCCAGCACGGTGAGGGGGTCGTGGGGGGAAGACAGGGGTAAGAAGGTGTAGTCCACACAGTAACCAGCTCCTGAAGCTAAGGCACAGAAAGTGGAGGTACAAACAAATGAAACTTCACATTTTTCATTGGAAATCTGAACTTCAACTAGTCTGCTCCTGAATCGAAACAGGGTACCAGCGATTGTACGGATAAAGCATATTGATGTTTATCCAATCATCTGTTGAGGGACATTTTTCTTGTTTCCATTTTGGAGCCATTGTGAATGAAGCTGCCATGAACATTTGTGTACAAACTTAGGTGATGGATGTAGGTTTCTGTTTCTCTTAAATACTTGGGATTAGAGTTGTTGGCCTGAGTGTTGTAAGACACAGTTCTCTGAAAGAGCCACACCATTTTACATTTCCATCTGCAGTATGCAAGTTTCAGTTGCCTCATACACTTGCTTACACTTGATATTGCTAATTTTTACATTTTAACCATTCTTAATGGGCATATAGTCATACTTCATTGGGTTTTTACCAGCTTTTCCCTAATGACCAAAGCTGCTTAAAATCTTCATCTGCCTTTATTGACCATTTGGCTAGTACATTTTAAAGTGCCTGCTCAAATATCTTGCCTATTTTTTTTCTCATTGACTTGTTTGTAGTTGTTAAATATATTTATTCTACATATGACCCTTTCCTTGGTTATGATTTTTAAATACTTCCCCTCACTTTCTGGCTGTTTGTTCTTTCATTCATCTTTACTCATGAATATTCATTTATGGTGTCATTTGAATTTAAACTTTATTTGTTTTAATTTAAAAGTTATCTAATTTGTTTCTTCTTTTATGGAGTATTCTGTGTCCTTTTTCATACTGTGGGTTCATACTAGGGGCACTCTGCCGCTCTTCTATATCTCCCAGACCTTTTTGATTTTTTTGTTTTTTTGAGACAAGGTCTTCCTGACTTACCCAGGTTGGTCTCTAAGTTGTGAGTGTTCTGCCTCAGCCTCCCAGGCAGCTGGGATTACAGGCGTGTGCCATGGAGCCCAGATCTTTTGTGTCTTTTTAAATAATATTTTTCCAATTCTGAGTTCATGAAAATAATTCGGTATTGTTTTATGGAAATTTCATCGTTTTTGTTATTTACATTAAGCTCTGACTACTACCTAGAATTCATTGTTATGGGTGGTGTAAACTGGTATCAAATTTCATTTCATTTTTTTAATGTGTATATGCAATTTTCCCTTCATCATTTATTGCTCTGCAATATATGCCACTTTTGCAAGTTAAATAATTATATATGCATGGATTGATTCTGAGGTTTTTGTTCTAATTTGATCTGTCCATTTGATGATCCTGGTACCAGTAACATACTATTTTAAGTAACAGTAGAGAATTGACATCTGTATCATATTGAGTGTATCAATCCATAAGTACTCCATTTATTTTATCATTGATTTTCTCAGTGTTTTAATTTTTATGTATTTTGTTATATTTTGCTACATATTTGACGTTCTCATACTATTGTAAATATATTTCCTATATTTAATTTTTTTATCTATTGTTTGCAGGTATATGAAAATTGTTATTTGTACAATTATGTACTTTGGATTCCAGCAAACTTCATAAACTCATTTATATTTTCTAATAATGGAGGTGTATCTTTAATTTTTTCTACAGAGAATCTTCTATACATAATTAGACTTTTCCCTTCCAATTATGATAAATTTATTTTTTCTTTGTTTATTGTACCTCCCGAATGCTTTAACTAGAAATGATAATATCAAGCAACCTTGTCTCATTTCTTATTTCAAAGGAAAAATTTTCAGCATTTACTCATGATGTGTGCTGTTCACTGTGGATTTTCCACAAGTGCCCTTCAGCAGAGTAACAGTGATCCACTCTTCCCCCACCTTGCTAGTAATTATCATGAATGCTAATTGAATTGTATCAAAAGCTTTTTTTCTGAATCTAACAAAATAATCACATGACTGACTTCCCCATTTTTCTATTTAATATGATGAATTACATTGGTTCATTTTTTATTACATAGTCCTGGAATAAACCAATCATGTTTATGCTATATTATGCTCTTTATATGGTGGAAGATTCTATATGCTGATATGTTGTTTCAGATTTTTCATCTGTGTTTATGAGTGAGATTGGCCTATCATTTTCTTGTTTCATAATGTCCATGGCAGGTTCTCATGTTATGTTTTGCTGGCCTCCTAATAGTGGCTATGATGTATTCTCTTTTGTTCTATTCTCTGAGACAGGCATGGAAGTTCTACACTTAAAGATACACTCATGAAGATGCAAAAATGGAGACAAAAATGTACTACAACCAAAAATGTACCAGATGTTTGGTGCTGCTACACATAGCTATTTCGATTTTGGTATAGTTTTTAAAATAACACATAATTTTGGACTTTGCTTTTTAACTTAATATTTTGTTAAAGCACTTTTTTCCTGTATGATTTCCATAATTATTTAAATGTAATTCCAGGGTGCTAATAAATAATAATGTGTAAGTTATAACCTCTGTGGATAGTTCAGGGTTTTTCTTTTTTTTCTTTGAGGATTACCAATGTTCTTAATATAAGTATCTTCCTGCCTAAAGATTTTTTTCTTTAATTAAATTATTTTTTTAAAAGAAATTCTCAAGAGTTGGATCAGTGAGTATCTTAATCAGCTGTGGTACAATAAATAACACAGACTTTGTGGTTTATAAAAGCAAAATGTAGGGGCTGTGGACTTAGCTCAGTGATTAGAGTGCTTGCCTTGCAAGCACAAGGGCCTGAGTTAGATCTCGGGCACCACAAAAAAAAAAAAAAATAAAATAAATAAAAAATAAAAAATAAAAGCAAAATGTATTTTTCACCATTCTAGAGGCCAGCATGGTTGGAATCTAGTGAGGCTCTCTTCCACACCAGCAAATACTCCCTTCTCAAAAAGTGCTCACATGGGAGACAGAGAAGGCACATTCATTGGGGTTTCTTATAATGGCACTAATTCCATTCCGAGTCCTGCCCTCACGACCCCATCTAATTCTACTACCAGTCTCCAACTACCATCATATCCTCAGTGCTGACATCCAACCAGAGAAGCTCACAAGTGTTGGTGGAAGTACAGTGGAGTGAGGGTTGCATTGGGGTACACTGATCACAACTGTGGTCAATCCTGTGATGTATTTGTATTGCATCAACCGAGGTTAACTGGAGCAACACTTTACGAATTCTTTTCCTTAAATACTTCTGGGTTAGCCAGTGCACAAGAGATAGTCTGCACTTGAAAAGTTTTAAGTTCTATTGTGATTATCCTTTTACAGTCTTAATTTAGAAAATTAAAGAGATTTCTTAACATTCAACCCTCCTTACACTAACTACACATGGTGCATTATTTGTATAGGATACTGTACATTATGTTTGGTAATATTTGGAGCTTCCCTGTTAAGGCTGTAAAGTAACCACATCTGTGAGCAAAGGAGTCACTAGTTCTCTGGTTGAGAGACGCACAAAGAAGGAAATAATTCACAATATTTCATTCAACTGCATTCATGCACAAGGATTAGCAGAGAAGATATTAAAGACATTAAGAGAGTGAGGGGTCAGGATGGGTGTGGCTGGAGGACACATCAAATTCTAGAACACCTACCTCCTGAGCCTTACACGTAGCACACCAAGCCCTCACCACACACTGCCAAGTTTCTTGGGTTCTTCCCATGAACCCCACCCTTGCCCCTAGTTCCTCTTATGAAGTCAAGGCTCTACCCCTCCAAGGAGCTCATCGACCGCAGGGAATTAGACCCACCAATACCTCCGTGTTGCCTGTCAGCCCAGAGACACACCTGCACACTAGGGACCAGCAAGACGCCTGAGCAGAGCATATTTAACTAATAGTAACGACTCTCACCTACACTTCAGCGTCAAAACTGCTTTTGAATACTAAATAAACTGCCCTGCACTGTGGCTATCTACTCTGCTTCAGAAACATAGCTGTGCAAACAGATTTTTCTGTGTGTCTGAGACAGTTTTTCACTGGGTGGGAAATAACAATGACCCTCATCACCTGAGGATATCCAGTAGTCTGACCCATTAACAGAATAAACAAGAAAAGAAAGAAAAAAATGTCAATAATCTGAATAAAGGATAGACACATTAGTTCCTACAAATAAAAGAAAGAAGACTTTGAACCTCAAGGCTTCTCACACCACCTTCTAAATAAATGTACTGCCAGTAGAAAATCAGAGGAAAAGGAGGTATCATTGAGTCCAAAGTACAAGTCTATTTGAGAGTATCTCACAGACTAGTGTACATTAAAAATCAGTCCTTTTCTTTCTCTTTCAAATTCTCCGATGGAACCACCTGACTCTCTATGCATTAAACAACCCGGAACAGATGAGAATTTACATAAGCAGAGAATGAGTACGAACTTCTCTCCCCTGCCAGGTAACGGCCCTCTGCAGGACTCACAGGATACAAATGCCAGCGAGTTCTGGTGGATGCTGCCTGCTCAGTCCTGTCAGCCTCCGTGTGCAGAGTCTGATCTGGGAAACACAGGACGGGACTCAGGAGAGGAACAGCCAGGATCCAGGTTCTTTCTGTCTTCAAAGCAGGCTTTGCCTTGTGGCTTCCAGGGAGCTGTCCAGGTAAGCACCGAGGAATCTTCTTGCCCTAGACAGGGAAACATATATGGAAATGACATTATGGTCAAAACTAAAGATCAGCACAGGGCTTCAGCTGCAGTGGTAAGACAAAGACTTAAACCAAACACCACAGAATTCTTTCCGATTTGTGGGACTCAAGAATTGACATACTGGGGGCTGGGGATTTAGCTCAGTGGTTAGAGTGCTTGCCTAGCAAGCGCAAGGCCCCGAGTTTGATCCCCGGCACCAAAAAAAAAAAAAAAAAAAAAAGAACTGACATACTAGTGCCTGGAGTGCCTGCTGTGTGCTAGAGACAACACAAAAAGGACCACATACGATTCTCACAACATCCAAAACATCAGCTATGATTCCCATTTTGGCAATTAGGGAATTGAGTCTAAACTAGGATCCACAGAATAGGCGTGAGACATTGAGACGAGCACACTGGACACTGAATTGTTTTCAGAGGAGGGAATCCGCAGGGTGTGGGGGTACTCGCTGGTAATCCCAGCACTGGGGTGTCCAAGGCTGGAGGGTCTCCTCAAATTTCAGGCCTGCCTGGCTACACAGCAAGTTCAAGGTCAGCTGGAATTACACAGCAAGATTCTGTCTCAAAAGAAACAAAGAATAAAAAAATTGGAAAAAAAAACACAAACCTGGCTGCAATGCATGGAAAGATGAAGACTTGAAGAGTTACTGGCCTATGTATTTTGGCATAGGTGGTCTTTGTCTCCAAGACTTTTTCACTTTACCTGCCCTCCCTCCAGGGTGCAGACACATGCTCCACCACCACCTCCTCCAGGGTTCTCACTCTTTTCTTTTACATAGATAGTACAGATGCTAATCACCTTCATTTCTTGCTCAGAGTAGAACTACATGAGCAGTACTCTAGGATTCCTGCATGCCTGACGTTTATTAGGACAGTCCATTTCAGGCCATCTCCCTTCTACTGACTATTGCAAGAATTTCCAGATATTAAGAAAAGACTACAACATTCACGAAAAATTCTTAAGATCAGGTTTCTACAATCATAAAATACAAACACAGTCAATTTCTCTGTTAAGTAGCAAGCATAGCAAACAAAGGAAGACAATGCCTGGAAGAAGTCACTGTCCAGCAGGATCTCTACAAAGGGCTGCTCTGCATTGTCCTGGGACTGATCTTAACCTTGTGGAGAGCCCCTCAGAGATCCTGCAAAGGGCTTTCAGCACCATTATCAAGGATGCTACATCTGAGGGGAGATGGCTGCTGACCTCTGCCCAGCTCTTGTCACCTGACACCAGTTAAGGTGGCTCTCATTTGTCTGCCACTCTGTGCAGCTCTTGCTGTCTCCCCTCCTTTCCCATTACAGGGTCAGAGACTGTCCAGTCCTAGACTTTTCCACTACAGGCCCTCAAGTAGGTGGTGACTGTGTAAAGATGCAAAGATATGTGCCTGTGTGTGGACAGCTCACACCCAGTGTAGACATACTAGGTATCTGGAAATTCATACCCTACGCGCCTGGAATATATATGTTCCTTCCTTCGTGCAGAAGACTGCCTGCACACATATGGTGTGGCCTGAGTACACCATTGTTGCAGCCTGTGCTGGGGTGACCAAATGAGAGAAAGATAATGTAAGATTGCACAGATTTACCACCAGACCAAAGCACTGATTTTGAGAAGCCAAATGCGCTTTTCATAAGGTACCACATTTCATCTTGCTTTAATTTAACATCATGCAGGAATTATGGAGTATTGGTCTCAGGGATAATACCACTTATTTTCTAGAAGGCAAGTCTCAGAGAAGTATTTTTTATCTCGTGATTCAGTAATAACTTAATTGATTTACTGAAAACTACGAGCAGCAAATCTTTGAAAAGTGTTCATTTGCCTATGCATCTTTACTAAGTAGTGATCTTCATATGCCATGCAATATTATTGATAAAAACTTTAGAAATGGTTTTGGGTGCTAATATATACCCAGATAGTGAAAGTTAGAACAATCATATAGATATTCTACACTGCAATTTTGTTGTGATAGTGCCAATAATCCATAAAAAAATTGAAAAATGTCTCATATCAAAAAGAATCTAAAATCATTCACATAGAATTCATGAAGCTCTCCTTATGTTAAATAATATTACCATCATCTGAAATTTAATATACTTTCATGGGGAGAAAAGAATGAATGAAATTGGTCACGTGGTCATATGCTAACATTGTGTGGATTTGGTCAATATGCTCTTAGTTGGTAATTTCACCCATAAGATCCTATAGATAATGAACACGTAATAAAATGAACTTCTGAGTTCAATTCACAGATGTGTTTCTAGAGCCAGGACTCAGCCAGAAAAGACAAGAATAATGAGGCTACTTAGCACTGCAGTGTGTTAAATTTGCATTCCTCCCCACAGAATAATACAAAGACAAAGCAAATCGAAATACAGGCAACTGATCCCCTAATTTCTAAAAGGTATTTATGTAGTGCGTAGTTAGAGAACACTGACCCTCACCAATATAGGAATCGCTGAATCAACATTAGAATGAATAGATACAGACACAGACACAGATATATTTCTGTAATGAGGCAACTTTGCCCAGCTCTTTTTCTACATACTTGCATTTAGACATTATGGTAGAGTCAGCTGGGTGGCCAAAGGAGCGGGAACAGCACATGCTCACATGCTAGAACAGGGGAGAAGAAGCCTCTTACACTCAATTCTTGTCCTGATCTGCCTGGCACTAGAATGCTTATCTTCATCTTCCTTAAATATAGACATTAAATGAGTCATTTTTTTTTTAAGGAAGAACCCATGAAGATAGGGAGCAAAGCCAAATCTAAGAGTAAAAAGTACACAATTACAGTTCACAAATAAAAGTGTGGGCTGGGGTTGTACATCAGGGTAAGAGCCCAGGTGCAGCACACATGACACCTTGACTGTCAATCTGGGCACAAAAAACATAAAAGAAATAAAAATTAAAATGGGACATATAATCAGTTAAGTGTCATTAACTTCCAGAAATCAGAAAACACAAATGGAACGCAGATAAAGGACTACTGGCAGAATCTGATTCAGTGACCTGAAATTCAGCACACAGTTCATTGGGAAAACGTGATTGTGAACAAATGCCCAGCGCTGACAAGTGACCCACACGTCCAGGCGCTCACTGTCAGAAGACAACAAATGTCAGTCACTACACAAAGCTTCACATGAAAAATACCACAACACTTTCTCACTTTTGCTGAATTCATGAAATACATTATACATCGACTACAGCTTTGCAATTATTCATAATATATTAAACCATTTAATGGTAAACTAAAGCGCAAGTTCAGGCTAGCTAGCAATTGAGACAAGTAATTGTGATGAAAGCAACAGTGAAAAGTCAATTAAAACAAGCGCTTTCTTTGGTATACATTGAAGATAACAAAACTTGTTTTAACATTTGGTCATGAAAGGCCAAAGGGACCACCTTTGAGTGAATAAAGTAATATCAAAACACAGTTCTTTTATAAAATAAGTTCCCACAGTTTAACCGCTGAGGACAGATGACTGAGAGCATTCTCTCTTGGAAATATCAAGAACTCAGGCAATTCACTGAGAAATGCATTCACAAATGATAATTGCCCCAAAGCATCTGCTTTCGAGGACACTGAAAGAGCAGTAATGCACAAGAACATTTTAGCAAAAATTATGTGAAACAAAATTTTTAATAAAAAATAAAGTCACTAAATAGATATTCATTTTCTCTCTGTAAGTTGAAACTTACTCAGAACATCTCAAAGTCACTTACATGAGATCAGAGAATAAAACATAATTGAATGCAATGAGAATGAACATAAAAAGGCTAAACTGAATCCCATCTTGTTGTCAAAGACTCTGACGGGCCTCCACAAGAACTCTACAACTTCAGGGGCCTGGCCAGGAGATCCACTCAAAAGTGTGTACAATGAAAATACTGTTGTTTAAAGAATATTTGTTGAACAAGGCCAGAAGAAAATTAAAGTCAAAGGACTGTAGAGTCAAGAAAAATTCACCCAAATTTATACTGTAAAATGAAACAAGAAATAGCATCCCTGGGAACTTCACTCTCTTCAGGGTCTTGAAGCTGCAAGTTCTCGCCAAGCAGCCCCCTGTTTCCAATTCATAAAGACTTGGTAACACCAGACTTCTTAAGGACCTCACTTGCTTCAATACAATGATATTGAATACCTGAATCCATTGCATAAAAGTGCACAATCGAGCTCAATGACAGGAGCCAGTCGATTCCTGGTGGTGAGTGAACTACACAGACATCTACTTCCTTCTTTGTACAGTGAGATTAATGGGAAACTTTTCTTCCCTAACAGCGCATAATAGAAGACCCGCTGTGCACTTAAAGCAAACAAATTACATCAGTCATATTGTCCTGTTGGTAAAGGAAATGCAAACCTGGTTCCAAAGGCAGCTAACTGCCATAGACTGTCATGATCCCACAATGGGTCCTTCAGCATGTTACTTTGTTCATTTTCAGGCACAAATAACACAAAAATCTCTGAAAAGAAATCACATGAAAACACTACGACCGAATTTTAAACAAATAAATGACAACAATATCTACCCAAGGACGCTGGCAAAGAAGGGCACCATATGGTGTCTAGTGGCCAAGGGACACTTTGGTCCTGGGCTGACAGCAACTCAGCCAACTGCATCGGCTGTTTCTTCATTTTTATGTCAAAACAACACAAACCCTAAATATGACCGAGGAGGGGATCTGAGAACAGGATCTAAACAGCCACAGTCATCGGAAAGGCTCAGCACAGTGCTACACAAAGTACAGGAGTAAGCCAACACACCCAGCGACTTTCCCGGTCCTAAATCTGCAATCCCCTGGACGTTCCTCTTAATAGCATATGTGCTATGAAAGTTGAACAACCTATACAGCCAGTATGACCAAAGACACAACACAGTTCACCAATTAAGATTTAAAATCAAATAAACGTACACTGAGGTGGTCGGCTGAGCGGGTCCACCAAGTTTCCACATCCCCAGCCACCAAGGTCACTGTGCCATCCTAGGCTGGCTCAGCCTTAAGCTCCCGCAGGTTCCTCATTTTCTGGGGGTATTGGTGTGCTGGGGCTGGAACTCGGGATGGTGCTTACTAGGCAAGGGCGCTACCACTGAGCTGAATAGCCAAACCCTCCCCATTATGGTTTTGTTTTTTGTTTTTTTGAGACAAGGTCTCACTCTGTACTTCAGAGTGGCCTTGAACAAACACCATAGCCTAGGGTGGCCTTGAACTCGTGGAGATCCTCCTGCCTCAGCCTCCCCAGTGCTGGGATCACAGGATTGGCTACCCAGCTGTTTCCTCATTTTTAAGTTCAAAACATAACAGAGGGATCATGAACCAGCTGGTAAAAGAGAAACATTTGCACAAACAAAATGATCAAAAAGACTCCTCATGCTGTTACATCAAGTAGATAAGTTTGTCAAACTTGAAAAATCATAACACAAACCACAAATTAAGAATCAAAATGAGGGGTTGGGATTTAGCCCGATGGTATACAGCTTGTGTACCAAAGGCAAAGCCCTCAGTTCGATCAAATGCAACCCACACCCCTCCCCCATAGAGGGGACTCAAGATGTTCTCACACACAGGCGATCACTACCAGAGCACCCGCCATCTTCCTGGGTCTGTTAAGAGAATGAGCTATGGAAGCCCAGTCACACTACCAAGAGTTTAATGGTCCTGGACACATAAAACAGCCTCTTTGACAGCCAGGCTATCGCCCCACCCTCAAACTCTGTCATTGGATGGTTTCAAATGATAGACAGGGATACTGTCCACTCTTTACAGGCTTGCAACTGGAAACCCCGCCTATATCTCCAGGCTGAACTAGATAATTTAATTCCATTAATATGGCAATCCACTGTTTTACCTATGCCAGGCCCTCTGCAGCCAGATCTACTACTCAAGCCTTTTGACCATACCATATTTTCTGTTGCCTGCCCTTTCGGATTTGGGACATCTGGTTCTGCCAGTCCATCCACACCCAACTCAATCGTATCTTGTATCCTCTTGCAGGAAGACCTCTAGGATTGCTCCTTGCACTCTTACTCCTAGTTGGGAGTTCATCTTTGTGATTAAGTGACACATGGAGAGACATTGGAGCTGGGAGGCAGGAGGAAGATGTGGTCTCCAGGATCACATAACATGGGGCTCAGCACGGCCCAAGGGCCCCAAAGCACACACCCAGAACCCTAGAAAGAAAGTTGAGGTTGTCATAATTTTGGGAAGGCCAGGGAATTGCTTTTTCTTTTTAAATTTTATATCAGTGGTGCAGTTTAGATACACATAGTGATAACATTCATCATAGGGGATTTGTACTTGTACATGATATATCTTTTTTTTTGTACATGATATATCTTGCTGCTTCTTTTTTCCCCATCCCTTCCCCTCCCTTCACCCCTCCTCCCTCCTTATTTACAAAAGCTGTGTTTCTCTTTTTTCCTTCTGTTCATTTTTTCTGTCCCTTCATTCCTCCCCCCACCCCCATTTTCCTTCCCATTTGAAGAATTTCTGCCCTTCCTCAATATAATACATTTGAGTCTTTACTTACACTTTCAGTTCCTCACACCAGAGAAACAATGCGTTACTTGAACATATGTGTCCGATTTATTTTGCTTGAGAGTATGGTCTCAAGATCCATCTATTTACCTAGAAATATCTCAAGCTCATTGTTCTTTTTGGCAGAGTAGTGCTCCACTGTAAAAGAAAACCACATTTCCTTTATCCGTTCATAAATTGATGGATATTTGAGCTGTTTACAAAATTTAGCTATTAGAAACTGCGAGCTATAAACATGGGTGTGCCTACATTGCTGTGGTATAATGCTTTTGATTCTTTCGGGAAGATACCGAGAAGGGAAATAGCTGGGTCACATGGAACCTCTCTAGTCCTAGTTGTTTGAGTGATTTCCACACTGATTTCCATACTGATTGCACCAGTTTAAACTCCCTCCCACGGCGGAGAAGGGTTCCTTGGTCCCCACAGCCCCCACCCCAGCATATGTTATTGAATGATTTCACAAGGTGTCTATTCATTTCACCTGCCCATTTTTGGGTCTATAAATTTGGGGGTCTGATTTTTTTGAGGACTTAATATATTCAAGATGTTAGTCCTTTGTCTGAGGAATGGCTGGCAAAACTTTTTTCCAGTGTGTGGGTTGTCTCTTCGCACTGTTGGTGGTTTCTTGTGCTGTGCAAATGATTTTTAATAAGATTACATCCTGGTTGTTAATTCTTTGTGGTATTTCCTTGGCCAGGGAATTTCAACAAGTAGCTCATACCACCCTGCCTGCTCATCTTGGATTATCACGGCCCACAGTACCTGTCTTTATGTTTTCTAAGTAAAAGTCTCAAACTTCTGAACTATTCTGAACTAGTGTCTTCTGAACTATTGGCAAATCAAAATGGGTACAATCACTTCCCAACTTGAGGTCTACAAGACTCTAGAGATAGCTGATGGCTTATTGTCCAACGCTAAGAACACAGGCGTCATAATCTCACGGCTTGTCTCTGTTGAGTTAGCTTCCTAAATCATAGTTCATAACTCAGCGCAGGCTGAGGGGAAAAACAAAGATGACTCTAATCGAAGAGTACAATATCCTGTTTAAACAAAAGAAGTTGGTTTTTTGATCGACTGCACAAAAATAAGTATGTGAGGTGATGAATACTCTAATCACCTTGACATGAATGCAGCTTTTCAGGCACTTTCAGGACACTGAAGGAGTCAGCGTGGGAAAGCCTTCAGCAGAATCTGGGAGCTTTCTCTCAGTGGCTGGAAAGAAAGACACATTCTGGGGAACTTGTCCTGGGACTGCTCTTGCGGGAACAGTTCCTTGCTCTTCTGCACAAAGAGACAGGTACAAGGGAGCTCATACAGTCCACACAGCAGAAAAAGACCTTGTGCCCTAAGAAAAGATTTAGAGAGAGAATGTGAACTAGTACGGCACCACCTGAGAAAAGGGGATGAGATCTTTGTTACTAAACAGAAATTGGTAATGAAAAAATTATTCTACACCAGATAATTTCTCTCTCTGGCATTGGGTAGACACAAGACTTCTGCACAGTGCTTTTCATCTTTATTTCTTGTGCTGTGATCCCTAGAGGATCTGGCAGTGGTTCTCAAATGTATCTTAATCTATTCACCTTCTGTAACACATACACCATAATGTGCCACTTAATACTGTTAAAGGAAATGCACAGATAGCATAAAATATCTACTGAAATTGCCCAAATCAGCAGGACTTTGCATATTGGCCTGAGGCCAGTTGTGAACACAAGTTGTGTGAATGGACCCTGTGAGTTCATAACCCTTTTAAACGAGTGAAACAGTGTCTTAAAGAAAAAAAAAAAAAAAGAACGTGCAGCGGAACTGACTACAAATGTGGCCCCCGAAAGTCCAACATACATATTCTGGTCTTTTTCACAAATGCTTGCCACCTTTCCATCCACCGCTGCCATCTTTACACTGATCAGGACATTCCTGAGTGCATGTGTCATTTACAAATCTGTATGGGAATCTTTGGGAAGTGGCCAACCTGGAACAGCCACTTTGGCAATTAGGGAATTGAGGCTAAAATAAGATCGACAGAATAGCCGTGGGACATGGATACCAGCACCCTGGACGCTGAATGTTTTTCAGAGACGAGAATCTGCAGGGTATGGTGTCATATGCTAGTAATCCCAGTACAGGGGAGGCTGAGGCAGGAGGATCTCCTAGTGTTTCAGGACAGCGTGGGCTACACAGCGAGTTCAAGGTCAGCCAGAATTGCACAGTGAGACTCTTTCTCAAAAACAAAAACAAAAAACAAAAAACAAAATAAGAGAAGGACAGAAAAAGAAAATCTGATATACGGAAGGAAAAAAAAAAAGCAGCAATTTGGCAACAGTGCATGATGGAAGAATGAAGACCTGAAGGGTTACTGGCCCGTGTATTCTGTATATGGAGTCTTGCTCTCCCAGACTCTTTCAGCTTACATGCCCTCCCTCCAGGATGCAGACAACATGCTCCATCCCCATCTCCTGCAGGGTTTTCCATTCCTTATTTTACATAGATTGTACTGAGTCTAATTACCTTCATTTCTTGCTCACATTAGGAAAACTGAGCTGCACTCTAGGACTGACTGCATTCCTGACCTTTATTTGGACAGTGCATTTCAGGCCACCTTCCATCTCCCTGCTATTGAAAGAGTTTCCAGATATTAGGGAAAGACTACAACTTTCACGGCCAATTTTTTTTGTTTGTTTTTTTGAACCAAGAAGATGAATTGGTACAGTGTACATATAATGATCACACTCATCACATTTATTTTGTACCTGTACATGATGCATCTTGGTTTTCCCCCCTCTTCCCCACCCCTCCTTCATGTTCCCTCCTTCCCTATTTACAGCAGGTTTATTCATAAT
Source organism: Hystrix cristata (assembly GCA_004026905.1). Lineage (NCBI taxonomy): Eukaryota > Metazoa > Chordata > Mammalia > Rodentia > Hystricidae > Hystrix > Hystrix cristata. The sequence goes on from PVJO010025954.1 coordinate 20,793, forward strand.
TTCCCATGATTTCCCTTTCTCTTTTCTTTCCTATTTTCTCTTCCTGCTTTTCCCCCTTCTCTCTTTCTAGTTCTCCTCTCCTTTGTATATTAGCTTCCTTTTATATAATATCTATTACAACTCTTTGTCCTTATTTACAATTATGGTTTCTCATATCAGAGAAACAATTCCATCAGTGTCTGATTTACTTCACTTAAGAGTATGTTCTCAAGGAACATCCATTTACATACAAATGACTCTAGTTTATCCTTTCACTGCCAATTCTTAAGATCAGGTTTCTACAATCACAAAATGCAAACACAGTCAATTTCTCTGTTACAGGAGAAAGCATTGCAAACAAAGGAAGACAATGCCTGGAAGAAGTCACTGTCCAGGAGGGTCTCTACCAAGGGCTGCTCTGCAGTGTCCTGGGACTGATCTTAGCCTTGTGGAGAGCCCCTCAGTTAGAGATCCTGCAAAGGGCTTTCAGCACCATTATCAAGGATGCTACATCTGAGGGGAGATTGCTGTTAACCTCTGCCCAGCTCTTGTCACGTGACAGCAGTTAAGGTGGCTCTCATTTGTCTGCTGCTCTGTGCAACTCTTGCTGTCTCCCCTCCTTTCCCATTACAGGGTCAGAGACTGTCCAGTCCTAGACTTTTCCACTACAGGCCCTCAAGTAGGCAGTGATGTGTAAAGATGCAAAGATATGTGCCTGTGTCTGGACAGCTCACACCCCGTGTAGACATACCAGGTATTTGCAAATTCATACTTATGTGGCTGGAATACAGATCTTCTTTCTGTCATGTAGAATACTGTCTGCACACATGTGGTGGGGCCTGAATACCCCATTGTACACCCTGTGCCGGGCTGGCTAAATGAGGGAAAGATAATATAAGATTGCACTGATTTACCACCAGACCACATCACTCATTTTCAGAAGCCAAATGCCCTTTTCATTAGGTATCATATTTCATCCTGCTTCAATTTAACATCATGCAAGAATTTCGGAATATTAGTTTCAGAAGCGATACCACCTATTTGTAAGAAGGGCCCGCTCAGAGAAATGCTTTTTCTCTTCTGATTCAGTAATAACTTAACTGATTGAATGAAAACTATAAGCAACAAACCTTGG
>PVJO010025955.1:0-21880 GCA_004026905.1 Hystrix cristata
AAAAAAAAAAAAAAAAAAAAAAAAAAAAAAAAAATTAAGACAGAAACATTAAACCTTCTGGAAAACAAAATAGTTAAAATATTGAATACTTGAAGACATAGGAGTAGGAAAGGACTTCCTAAACAGAACCTCAATTGCACAGGAAATAACAACAAAAATCAACAAATGGGACTACATTAGACTAAAGAGTTTCTGTATCGCAAAAGAGTCAATTAGTATGGTGAAGAGAAAACCCACAGAATGGGAAAAAAAATCTTTGCTAGCTACTCTTCAGACAGAAGACTAATATCTAGAATACACAAAGAACTCAAAAAAATTAAACTACCTAAAGTCAATGATCCACTCAAGAAATGGGCTAGAAAAATGAACAGATACTTCACAGTGGAACAAATACGAATGGCCAACAAATATATGAAAATGTGTTCAACATCTATGGTTATTAGAGAAATGAAAATTGAAACAACCCTAAGATTCCACCTTACCCCAGAAAGAATGGCAATCATTAGGAAGTCAAAAGATAACAAATGCTGGCACAGCTGTGGTGAAAAGGGAACCCTCCTACACTGTTGGTGTGAATGCAAACTAGTACAACCATTATGGAAATCAGTATGGAGATTTCTCAAAACCCTGAAAGTAGAAATCCCATATGACCCAGCCATTCCCCTACTAGATATCTTCCCTGAAGAGCTAAAGACATCATACTACAGAGATACTTGCACAACAATGTTTATAGTAGCACAATTTGTAATAGCTAAATTCTGGAAGCAACCTGTATACCCATCAGTAGATAGCTGGACAAACAAAATGTGCTATCTATACACAATGGAATATTATTCAGCTATAAAGAATGATAAACTAGAGTCATTTATAGGAAAATGGATGGACGTGGAAAATATAATGTTGAGTAAAATAACCTAGACTCACAAGCTTGAATACCATATGATATCCCCCATTTGAGTGAGGAAAAATACAAAGAAAAGAAAGGGGTAAACAATGGATACAAAAAGGCAAAGTGTTACATATAAGCTAATAGGCAAATGTTCCAAGGGAACAAGAAGAGGGCAAAGTGGGAGGGGAATGGGAATCCAGAGGAATAATGATATTTTAAAACTAAGAACCTAATAATCCAAATTTAAAACAGTGACACATACACTAGGTACTAGAGTAACTTTACGTAGTTGTGACCTAATGCTGCATTTCTGTGGTTGTTTACATTGCTCACTGTCATAGGCAAAAGGCACAATGTATTGTGGTCTGTAAACTTGGGCAATGGCCTATAAGTTTGTGTAATTTGGGATAAATTTTAATAAAAATCTATAAAAAAAGATTTTTCTCTAATGTAGATATTTTAGAAAATAAGGATTTTGAATCATTTGTATAGAAAGCAATGTTAAAATGAATGTTTATTAAAAACATTTTACAAATTGGTTCTGTATTGTACCAGATTTACAAATGTTTACTTATCTAAAAATGTGTTATAGATCACAGTTTCAGGTAACAGTACAATTTTCCACTAAAATCTTTTTAAAATTACAACTTATCCATATCTCAGTCAGAATGACTGTCATCACCTCAAAAGCACAACATAACTGAATGATAGTGAGGAAGCAGGGGAAAAGGAATTATCCTACTCTGTTGATGGGTATGTAAATTTCTAAAATCACTGTGAAACTACAATGGAGATTCTCACAAAACTAAAAATTTAAATACTGTATCATTTGAGCCACCTATACTTAGCCTGGTTATATTTCTGCAAGAATTATAAACATATTCTAGTGACACATGAATACCCATGTTTATAGTGGATGATACACAATATCTAAGCCCTGGAAACAGCCTAGTTGTCCATGGACAGATGAATGGATGAAGAACAGTAAAGTCATACCATTTGCAGGCAAACGGATAGAACTTGGTGTCATTATGTTTAGCCAAACAAACCAGACTCAGAAAATTAAATATCACATGTTTTCCTTTATATCAGAAACCTAAAATATAAACAAATAAATGAATAAATTCAACAGAGATGATAGGAAACTAGGAGGACTCTTGGAAGTAAAGAGAAGGAGAGAAGAGGAAGAGGAGAATAAAGGAATTGAAAATGATCAAAATTTGTTATATGTAAGTACCAGGTCCCCAAAATAAGCTTTATTATTTTGTAGTACTAACATACACTAATAAAAACAAAAGACAGTAAAGTTATAACTTAATGTAATAATTGATTTTCTTAATGTACTTGAATAAAATAGATTAAGTATATACATAACATGGGTTAAAAATGAAAATCACCTCTTTCCCCTTTTCAGTGTGCAACATTTAGGCAGTGTTAAATGACTCTTGTTTCATTTTGAGCTGTATAGAATGAATGTTGGGAGAACAGAAAAATTTAAAATGGTGCATATTTGCTGTGACAAATTGCTTCCTACAAACCTCTACATTTGACCTGCATAAATGGTAAGACTGGTAAACTATATTAATTGATTTATTGCATTGCACTCAAAATTATTTAAATTATTCCAAAAATATTTGGATCTAATATCAATCCCATAATGAAAAATATCTATAATGAAAAAATATAAAAAAGAAGTAAACTAAGCAGGTAAGTTTTATAATTTTGTCTATGTCACGAGTGTTAATATATATACCTATTTTCAATTCATTATCTTTCAAAATATTGATTACAAAACTCATTTCAATTAGTTTAAAAACTTCTAGAAGTAAAATAATGAGCTATTAAGAATTTTTTAGCTGAGAAAAATTGGAAAGACTAGAAGTACAAAACTATATTTGTTTGATGTCACTGACAGCAAAGATACAAGAGAAATGGGGAAAGATGATAAAGATATTATACACTTGCTTTCCTTTCTCCAGTAAATTTGACTGAGATGATTACCAATCTTTCTATTCTCCTCTGCAGAATTGGAAACAAAAATGGAGTTCAGATGAAAAAGGAAGGGAAAACATCAGAAAGTAAATAGGTTTGTAACAGGGACCTCCAAAGGCTAATTTAAGAATAGAAGATAAAACAGAGATAAAATAGTCCTGGCAGTGATTAAAGTGTAGGTCAAATCAGTTCAATTGATGATTGCATCGAGGTCATCTACCTGTATATTATATGTCCATGTCCAAAGTGATTTCTTTTAGGAATGAAAAGACACCGGCCGGAGTCTCTAATTTTCGATTTGCACATTTTTTACACACAGAATGAAAGTTATGCACGGTAGTAGTCAAGTTACACACATGTGCAGATCTCTGACTTGGGTGAGATTCGGTAAATTCTCATTGTACATTAACCCCCACAGCTAGCTAGGGTATACGCTGAACTAAACATGGAAACAACTGATAGCAGAAATTTCTAAAGCAAGTATATGTGGAAACAGAGTGGAAACAGAAGAAAAGAATGACGGAATTTTTTTTTTTCCATTTCCTTACACATTTTGCCTGAGTTTAGAGTAAATGTGAATAAGGAGTACAAATGTAAAATCACAGCAGTCACAGTCTTTCTGAACTGATGAACTTGATGACAGAGTTTGGAGAAACCATGACTGCTGGTGACTGAGGAGGGGTCACATGAGAGAGGGATGGACTGAAGAGTAAGAACAAAGTGGAGAAAAAGAGCAAATCTATAAACTCTCCCTAAGACCTACCTGGTTGTAATGGGCTGGCAAACCTAAAACAAACCAACTAAGTGACTTCAAAAGCCACTCAGGAGTTTAGAGTTTCAGTCAAATCAGGATGTAATTCATGGCCACTCAATAAAGAAAAAAATATAGTCAGGATAAAAAAAAAAAGAATGGCATTATACATAATGAAGTACTACTCTGTCATAAGGAAGAATAAACTCGAATCATGTAGTAAAGTGGGTGCACCTAGGAACCATAATGATAAGAGAATTAAATCAGACATATAGCATAAATATTGTGTGATTTATATGAGAAACCTAAAATACAAATAAAGAACAAAACAAAAGACAGATAATAGGAGATAGGGAGACACATGTTTTGCAAATGGGAAGGGAGCCAAGAGATGGAGAGAAAAAAAAGGAAAGGAAAAGGAGTGAAAAAAGTTGAGATGTGGGGGCTGGGGATTTAGCTCAGTGATTAGAGTGCTTGCCTTGCAAGCACAAGGCCCTGAGTTCAATTCCCGGCACCACAAAAAAAAAAAAAAAAAAAAAAAAAAAAAAAAAAAAAGTTGAGATGTGTTATATATACATAACAAATCCATACTGCAAACATATAGAAACAAAATTTTTAAATTGAGAAAAATAAATATAATTAGGAAATTACCACAACCCTTCATCAAGAAACAGTCAATGAAGACAAGTGTTAAAATAACTAAAAAATTCAAATTAACAGAAACTAAACTGATTTTTATAAGAGTTTTTGAGAACATGAGTGCAGGCACACAATAAGCAAAAAGTAAGAATTTCAACTGATAAATAGAAAGCTTAAAAAGAAAGAACCTCATGTTAGTTAGTTGTAGAACTAAAACACATGAGTCTTTTGATAAACGTAGTAATAGAGATGACAGAAGAAAACCAATGAACGTGATGCCAGATTACAATATAAACATTATGAAGAATAAGTAGGGAAAAGTTAGGGAGCACAGAAAAGAGGAACAGAGCCTCGAGTACAAGTGGGAGGTGGAACCAATCAAATCTACACATAATTTATATCATTCAAAAGATAAAAAAGAAGGAGCAGAAAAATATTTTATGAAACAGAGACCCCAAATTTCTCAGTTTGATAAGGTTTGACAATCTCAGTGTGTTTGTCCATTTGTGCTACTATAATTGAGTATCATAAACTGGATCGTTTATAACGAATGGAAATCTGTTTCTTTTTTTTTTTTTTTTTCTTGGCAATGCAGAATCCAAGCTCAAGTCACCTGCATTTGAGGAGGGCCTTGTGCTGTATCCTCACATGGAAGAGAGGAGGGACCAAAGGAGGTGATTTCTATTTGTTCCAGAACAGAACGCAGTAGAGAGTGAATCCACTCCATAGCCGTTTCTAAGCTGCACTAATTTTACGTCGCGGTTGCAGCCATCATGGCCTCTGATAACATTCACCTCCCAATATCGTTCTGTTGGGGGTTAAGTTTCCAACATATGAAAGAACACTTTAAAACATAACAATCAAAAAACACCAAGCAAAAAGCATTAAAAAACATAAACCAATGCCTTAGCACGTCATATTGAAAAGACTGAAAATTAAAGATAAAGATTGAAAGAAGTAAATGAAACATAAAAGATACAAATAATGGAACGATAGTGCACAAGCTGCTGACCGCATGAGAAGCTGTGCGAGCGAGGAGACCTTGATGAAGGAACAGGCTCTAAACCCAGAATGCTGCAGCCACCACACACACCACCCAAAGGAAATAAAAAAGAAGACATTTTCAGAATTAAAATGGAAAAGAAAAACCATAAAAACTGTTTGTTGCCAGAAAACCTTCACAAAAGGAATTGTTGACGGATGTTACTTAGACCGAACAAAATGATAGAGGATGCAAAACTGGAGCCACGGAAAGGAAGGGAAAGCACTGAAAAGGGTAAATACGAAGGGAAAACACTTCATATGCATTTTTCTTTTCTTTCTTTTTCTTTTAAAGCAAAAAAAGCCCTTAAATTATATATAATAGTAGCTTCGGGGATTTACAGAAATAATAAATCTTTTAAATTTAGTTTTATACTTTGTGTTAAATATGAGAGACTGGAAAGTCATAGTATATATTAAAATCCCCAGAACAACCACAATGCAAAATAAGCATTTAGTTCAGGAACTGAAGAGTAAAAATTTCTTGTGTATGGGAAGAAAACCTATCACTTAATAGACATGGCATGCTCATGAGTTGGAAGACTCAATATTGTTAAAATATCAAATTTCCACAATTTATGTATTTATTCAATTATAATTCCATATGAAAAGTTTTAGCTGTTGTGCTGAGTATAACATTCATATGAAATGCAAGCAACATAAAATAATCAAAATAATATTGAAAAAGATAAAAAAGTTGAAAGAATTACGTGTCATCAAGATTAATTACAATGATACAGCAGAGAAGACGGTATAATTCTGCATAAGTGACAAATTGATCAATGGACCAGGGAAAGAATGCAGAAACAAATAGCCTTTAATATGGTCATTCGATTTTTGACAAAGTGCCAGAGCAGTCAATTAAAAGAGCAAAACATTTTCAACAAATGAAATAGAAATTCCTGGATATTAATATGGAGGTAAAATGAGCATCATCTTCTATCTCACACTATATAAAAATAATGTAATATGTATCATTGACCTAAGGGTAAAGCCTAAATCCTTAAAGCTATTGTTGAAAAATATTGGGACAGTATCATTGTTCTGGGATGGTAAATGCATCTTAGGACAGGGAAAGCATTATAGGTACAAATAAAATGAAAAATTGACAAATTAAACTTCATTCAAATTACTTTGGTTGGTTATCAAAATGCTTCATTAAGAATATGAAGGGACAAACACAAAATTGGAATAATTGCTTCTTCATATATTTCACAGAATTTGGTCTTCATATTGTAGAAAAAAAAATCTATGTAACTCAGAAAAAAGTAAAAATGCTCACAAATTTTGAGGGGGCAATAAATAAAGATACACAAATTACCAATAAGTGTGTGAAGTTTTCAAAATCATTTACTGTTAGGAAAACAGAAATTTAAAAGTAGCTATCACTATGCACCCACTAAAATGGCTAAATTTCAAAACATGGCAAAACCATGTGCTATTAAATATGTAACACAATTGAAACTTTCAAACACTGTGGGAGGGAGTATAAAAATGCTATAATTGCTTTGAAAACAGTTCTAGATACATTCATATCTATTACATTTGCTTTTACTGCGTGTTTTGAAAAATTTTTATGACAATATGTTGAAGATAAACCAGAAAGACAAGTAATTAAAATTCGTTGGAAGTTGTATTATTAAAGAGTTTAAAATAATTGTCAAATCTATTTGAAAATGATCTCTAATTATCTAAGATGAAGAATTCAAGTAGAATACTGAAACCTTTGAGGAAAAGCCAGATAGAAAGACAATAACAAATACGTTAGGAAGTTGTCATCAAATGGACCTAATGGCAGATGAAACACAGAAAATAGAGAAGGAATCTGGACAAATAAAGTGTGATAATAAAATATAGAAAACGAAAAGGCCAGTAAACTCAAAAGGCATATGGGACATATCTAATATACAAGTAAAATGAATAGAGGAGAATGTAGTAAGACACAGAACTTAAAATATATTTGTTTCTTTCATCCACCAAAAGCAATGACACTGTATATCTGTTACAGATTTTAGAGACAATATGTGGAGAATTATAGTGAATACTGAATAAAACTATAGCTTTAATCTTTTACATACACCTATTTTATATGTGTGTGTACATATACGTGTATCTTTTTGACATTAGGCATCATAACATAAATAATTACCTAAGCTTTGGCAGATATTCTATACTATGTAAAATCTGAATAAATATTGCCAGAAATATTATGCATATTATAGCATGAGTAAATATGTATACTCTTTCAAGAGTAATTTCAATCCTAGATAAACATCATTAAGTAAAAAATTATGTTTATTGCACAGCTATTCTTAATATAAAACCGGGGTGAAAAAAGAAATTTAATTTCATATTGGTAGAATTTGTAAACAAATAATTACACTGATACATAAGTTAACCTATGTTAAAATTCAAATAGTAATGAACAATGAAAAACAACTATAGCTAGAGTGAACAAAATCAACCATCAACCAAACATAATGTTCAGAATAAAAACAAGTAAAAAACATTATCTGCAATATGATTTCATTTCTATACAACCCACAATAGGCAAACTTCATCACTGTGGGGAGACTGCTGGAGTCAAAGATATGGTAGTGTGACAATTTGGATTTGGGAATAGATAAATGCAGGAATACTGAGATTTAGTCATTTTTGCCCTTGAGTAATCATCCTGCCAATTAGCCTTTGGATAATTTCTAGGTTTCTGAAAAAAAATTTTTTTGATGGTTTCTGTCAGTACCTTTATCATTTTGGGAGAAGCATATTTTCTGAGGTCCATGCTCTACCACTGAGAAGTGTTATTAAAACTGTTGTTTTAAACTGCCATATTTGGTGCATGCTTGCTTTGGAGCAATTGATAAAAAGAAAACCTTTGGAGTTTTAAAGCTTACATAGATTGTTCTGGCTTAGAAAAATAACTTTGGAAATCAACCACCTTTCACCTTAAGATAATTGGGCCTTAGTTTAATATTTGCTGACTTTGTAGACCTCCCTCTCTCTCTGTTGCAATAGATTTTATTAGCTAAGATTCACTGTTATGTAATTAAAAAGCCATTCATGTAAAAAATTGCCCCTGTGATATTATGCAATGAAAAGATGCTCCCTTGTTGATTATATTTGTTTGAGTTTTTATTCTATTTTCCCCCAAGGCCACTATCAATTTCAAATTTGCTCTAACCAAGAAGTATGACTACAGTGTTTTATCATGAAATATACATGGTCATAAATTATAGAAAAAAGTTATCAGAACCTCATGTAAAATTTAGATACCTCTATTTAAGACAACTCTGTAACATGGATAGCATTATCTTCCCCAATTAGTGACTTTGCTTGTTTGAAAACTAAAAAAAAATTAAAGGCAGAAATAATTCATTATTCAACAATTTCACAAATCCCAAAACATACTTGTTTTAGAAATAATTTTATTGTATGTTGTTTAAAACAACTATTAATCTATTTGTTTCTCTGTTTCCATACAGTAGTGGAGTACTATACATCATTTTTATATCATTATCATATTTCTTTAAAGATGGAGAGGATACAAATGCTAGGAAGTAAATTAATTCAATCAAAATGTTTAGCTTGTCACAAGCTTTATTTTGAGAAGAATGTGCATATGAACGTGCAACAGTATCTGTATGTATACATGTACACACACATCTAAGAAAATTGTACATATAATGCATTTATATATGTTACATATAAATATTTATGTAAATATATATTTCTATATATATAGTCTTTGGACCATGTTTTGCTTCTGAACAGAACTCAAGATTAGATTTCCATTTGTTAGTACCTCAATCATTTCTTAATCATAATCTGTGTATTGCATTAAAGGACACAATAATGGCAAGGACTTATTAGTATATTTTAGAATTTTTACTCATAAAAATGTCATTTTGTTTTAGAATTTACTGGAATGTCTATCATATAAACATCTCAGCATTTACAGATGAACTAATGAAATCTATTCACATTCATATTAGATGAACTGGTGAATTTATAGGTAACTCTAGGAAAATATATTTAACATTTTCTGGATAAGTAATTCTACCTTGAGTCATTTGCCAGTTTAATAAATTTAAAATAGATTAAAGAAATTAAGTCAACGTAACAAAGGATTCATGATTTTAGCATGCTAAATGATTGCTTTTCATGCATATCGGGAATGTATTACTTTCTTAAGATGGGACACATTTTAAAGGATAAGCAGTTCCAAGTATATCACCTCTATATTCACATTTATTATACCTGAAACTTATAAGTATTGAAAAATAAAGTTGTACAGATTTGGTTTTAGGTATCATAAGAATTAAGATATGAAAATTTATCTGTGCAAACTTTATCCTATGAGTTCTAAAAGATTACTTTTACTTAACCATTTTCTATGTTTTTCTGAAGTTTCATCCTGAAAACCTATAATCTCAGTACTATAATTTATAATTCTAGATTGAGTACTTTTGTCAATAAAATATTAAGCTCTTGCTTTTCATGATAGTAGTAAGCAGTAATACTACCTATTTTAGAGTAACATAAGTAAATTCTAATATTTCAACTGAAGAGTCATGCTGAATAGTTCAGGCTTAACTGGTTTAGTAAATAGTGAAAAATGTTGTATAAGGACATTTCTAAATGTTGTATTATTACTTGTTTCTATACTCTAAAAAAAAAAAAGTCTAGCCAAAATTTTCTCTTATGGCTGCCATATTCTTTTTCACTCAAAATATTTGTATCCTAGTCCAGTAATCATTTTTCTCAGCAATAAAATTAGAAATAATTTTATTATTTCTGTATCTTGTCTTTTAAATTAGCTTGAAGTCACCTAGACTTTAGTTATTACTTAAAGCATCCAAAATGTAACAATAAAAATATGTGATGATAAGCAACATTTCTTCAAACACTGCTAACTGTTCTAGATATCTCACAACTTGGTGTAAAGGATGCTACTTTTTTAATAAAAATAACAGGAGTATAAGAACATTTACTATTTCACATCATTTTACATTTACCATATTACATCAGTATAATGCAATGTAAAACAGATGTCTAGATTGGAAGTAAAGATTTATAGGTTGTAACTTCAACACTTCCACATGACTGCCCCTCCTTAAAATATTGTTTAAATTATAAATCCACAATTTATTCTTTATTTGACAAGTTGGTATCTTCTTATACTTTAATATTCTGTGTATATGCAGTATGGTCAAAACAGTGTACTAGTTACTTTTCTAGAGTCAGTGGTTTGCAAGGGAGCAGATAAAATACAGGACAAATCCAAGTTGCAGCATTCACACACACAAGTCCAATGCAGGAAGAGTACAGAACATCTATCTATGCGCTGGAGATCTAAAAAAGATCTGGTCAAGGGCTGGGAGCCGACAACACTTTCCCATGTACATCCGTGTCTGCAAATGATGGCTGAAGAAATCTTTACTGGAACCAGGATATGATGCTCACAATGGAGATGTAGACCAGAGCTCCCCTGACGTGAACAGCAGTCATCCTCAATGGTAGCAAGGCCCTGAGCTCCTTCTGCAACGAGAATAGCTGAGTTCCCTTCTGGAGAATCAGCTACAACAGAGTTTCTCCTGGGAAATAGCCAGCTGCCATCTTCTGCTCGGTTCTTCTTTATGTTGTCTTGGCAACAATAATTACATGGATCTTCTACACCCAGAATCACACCAACTCAGTCTAGTCGGGCATTCCCATTCAAGCTGGCCACAATAATATGTCCACCACACATAGGTAAATGCTTAAAATTGTACTATAGTAAAAGACACATCACCATTAATTCCCTTATAAATATTCCCTTTCACTTTGAACACAATTATCCCATTGTCTTAGTTACTTTTCCCTCATTGCTGGGACAAAATACCCGACACCCAAAGTTAGGGGAAGAAAGGTTTATTTAGCTCACAGTTTGTAGAGGTTTCAGTCTGTAGTCCACTGGGTCCAAGGCAGGGTGGCATGACAGACAGGAAGAAGTCAGCAAGGTAAGCAAGGGATGAAAGCAAGCTTGCTAACTAGCTTCTTCCTGTATTTTATATCTTATCCAGGCTACCTGTCTTTAGGGTGGGCAGTACTCCCACCCTTAATCCTAATACCCTTAATCCTAGTGTCATATCCTTGACCCCAGCAGAACCATACCAAACCAATCAGTGGACTAATTTAGTAATTACACACTCTAGATCCAGCTACCTCTTACCACATGAGGTTTTGGGGGGACATCTAGACACAAACCGTAACACCCATCATTCTTAGCAGTTTGCAAAGCAGTTCGGGAACCCCTCTCATCTTTAGTTGCCCTGTCGTGGCTGCCAGTTTGTCCTAAAATGATTCACATCTTTACATTTCATGGTCTTTTGGCCTTTGGGGAAATCAAACTGTTTCTTGGTGCCAGATCTGGTGAATAAAATGCCTTTGTGTTGAATGAAACTTGGCAACTTCATTCACAGTATTTTGACTCACATCTCATAAAGACACAAAAGAAGATTTCATAACTGCTGGCAAGAGTGTTCACATAAACGTGTTTAAAAGTAGGAGATATCTTTGAGAGGAATTATTGGCAATATGTCTTTTACTATCATATCTTTTAAAAATACACTTACTATCTATTTCAATCACTCTCTCATGTATTCATAAAAGTAAACAAATGAAGAGCAGGGAATTAATTGAAGTTTTTTCTATTCTAAATATGAAAGGCTTTTGGCACTTACCAAAAAATATTAAGAGATTATAACTTTTTTTTCTGAAAATATCACAGAAATATTTTGAATGTTCTGACCAGAATTTCAAAAGTTTCAATTAACTTTTTAAAGGTATAAATAACTTTTTCTTCTCTAAAAGGGTAACATAATATTCAACCATTCAAACTAATGATTACCACTTGGCCAACCTATTCTATATAAATTGGTCTCTAAGGATGGAATTGGAAGAAATGTGTAGAATAAAAGTTATTAAAACTATTTTAATGAGTGGATTAGCTCTGAAGAACACATTTATAGGGGGAATGCTGATACTGTAAGCCTTTATTATAGGTACAAATTGAATAACTCTTATTCGAAATGTTTGGGACCAGACAAGTCTTAGATTTAAGAATTTTATCTAGTTTGGGAAAATTTTCATCTGTAGGATAGGATATCTTCAAGGTGACACCCAGGTGTCGACATGAAATTTGTTTGTGTTTATATACCTCATGAACACAGAGTGGTAGTCATTTTTTGCAAGTTTTAGTTCACCTGCATTTTGACTGTGACTTGTCTTATCTGGTGTGGACTTTTCTCTTTGTGTTGCTATGTCAGTGCTGAAACAGTTTTAGATCTCAGGAAGTTCAATCTTGAATTTTAGGGGTTAAGAATAGCTGGCTGTATTTTATTATTTTTTGGTTGCTAAAAAAATTTATATACATTATCTACATACAGTCTATTTTGTTCCTCCACCCCTCACCTCAAACATTTGACTTGTTTCCAGCTTGGAACTGTTATCAATAATATTGCTATGACGATACTAATATGTTTTCAGGTGAAAAAAAAGTTTTTATTTTACTCGAGTATAAACCTAGATGTGGAATTGTTGAGTTATGTGGTGACTTGTTCAACATTTGAGGATGAGGATCTTCCAAGTCTCTTTGCAGAGGCCTACCAGCAACGAGGTTCTAATTTCTCCAGAACTTTGATTGTTAGGTTACTTTCCCATCAGTCGGACACGATACTAAGTACCAAATACCTGCAATTTAAATGAAGTGAAGTACATTTTGGTTCGTGGTTTCATAGAATTCAGTTGTATTATCTGGCTTGAAGATAGCAATGTCAGAGTGGACTGGCGTGAGGAAAGCTGCCCAAGTCATGACAGGTGGGAAGCAGAGAAAAAGAAGGGAGGTGCCGCTGATAAGAATGCACCTTCCAGGTCAGGCTTCCCCTGACTCACCCCTCCACCCAAGATGTGCCTCCTAACAGCACATCTAGCTGTGAACTCATCAATGGACTAACCCACTGGTGATTACAGCACCCCGCGATGCAATCGCCTTCTGAAAACCTCACCTCTGAGTACATGAGACTTTTCGGGAACATTTTAGATGTAGATCCTAACATTTGCCAACAGTATTTTTTTTGTTTGTTTTGTTATTCTCATCCTAATGTGTATGAATGCTATTCTCATAATTTTCAGTTCTTTGATGACTAATGATGTTGAGCATATTTTCTTAATTTTTTCTTTGTCTGGGTTTTAGGAAATACATATATTTATTTAAAATTATTGTTGGTACAATTTTGATTAGCAATTCAGAATTATATATAATGGTGCCATACAATGTGATATGTATAGATATAGATATATCAGCATGATTAAAGCAAGCTGATTAACAAATTCACTACATCATTTGTTCATCTGTTTTATGGTGAGAGATTTGGAACTTGCTTAATCATTGAGACAGATCTAATACATAATTATTGACTCTAGCATTCCACCATGCAATAAACTTCAAAGCTATTACCCACAGCCATCCTTTATACCCTTTAAAAAACTACTTCTCTATCCTCCCTCATAAGCCTCTACCCCTCAGCCTCTGATTACCAGTTTTCCATATTTTGTTTGTATAAATTTAATTTTATTAGATATTACATGTAAGTGAGATTTATTGCGGTGCTTAGTTTGTTTAACTTAGCATGGTTTTTTTTTTTTTTTTTTGCAAATGACACCAATTCCATGTTTTTTAAAGGCTGAATACTATTCCATTGTGTAGTCGTAACATATTCTTTTCACAAATCTCTTCATCCACTGACAAGCACGCGTGTTGATTCCGTATCTTGGCTATTGTGAATAATGCTATGATGAACGAGGGAGTGCAGACATCCTTTTGGTGGCTCAATTTCCTTTCTTTAGGATGTGTGCATACACAGAAGTGTTATTACTGGGGTGTATGGTACCTCTATTTTGTGGAACCTCTATGACGTTTTCTTTAATGGCTGTACTCATTTATATCCTCACCAACAACCTACGGTTCCCCCCCCCGGCCCACTGTAATGCTTGTTATATTCATATTTTATAAGCCATTTTAATAGCTGCAATGTGATAACCCATGGATTTTTTTTCCCATGGATGTTTTAATTTGGATTTTCCTAACAATTAGTGATGCTAAGCAATTTTTCCACGTATCTATTGGCTATTAGTATATCTTCTTTTGAGAAATGTTTCTGCAGTTCTATCTGTACTAAAAACTGTAAAGCACACAAGAAAGAAATTGAAGAAGATACAAATATATGGAAAGATATCACATGCTTCTGGGTCAACAATTTTAATATTGCTATAATATCCATAGCACCCAAAGCAAGCCACAGATTCAATGAAATCCCTATAAAACTGCAAAGACGGGTTTGGGAGTTTAGCTCAAGTGGTAGAGTGCTTGCCTGGCAACCACAAGGCCCTGAGTTCAAGCCTCAGCACTATCCTTTAAAAAAAATGTTGCAAAGGAATTTTTCAGGGAAATAGAGAATCAAAAAGTCTAAAAGGCATTCAGATCCACAAAAGTCTCTGAATAGCAATCTTGAAGAAAAGAACAAAGGTGGTGACATTACACTCACAGATTTCAGAAGAATCCATAGCTGGTTCTGGTGGGGCATGACTGTAGGTCAGAGCACTGGGAAGCTGAGGCAGGAGGATTTCAGTTTCTACCCCAGCCTGGGGATTTGTTTCAAAAATAATTACAAATGTGTACTAATAGAAATTTTTAAAAAATTAAAAAAAATGCTGGGGTTGTATTTCAGAGTAACAGCCTGAGTTCCATCCCAATTACTAATATTATATAGATATAATATATTGAGATTATATATATAATGAGATTATATATATATATATATATAGAGTTTTTTACAAAGAAAACACACAAATAAATTCACATATTTGTGGTCAACTGATTTTTTTTGACAAAGGTTCGAAGAACACATGATGAAAGGAAAGTAACTTCAATAAGTCATTTGGACACCACTAAATATCCACATACAGAAAATGAAATTAGACCCTAATCAATCATACTCTATAATACAAAAAGTAATTTGAAATGGATTAGAAGTTTAAAAATAGGACTATATGCTGTGAAATACAAGAAAAAATACAATGGAAATCTATTCTACAACATTTGTCTGAGTGACAACTTTTTTTAAATATGACTGCGAAAGCAAAACAGAAATATACACATAACATTTAAACCAATCATTCAAGTTTTATATGTTTACCCAAGAGACTATTGTACCAAATTCATTTCCCTTGTTACTTACTATAGAGATAATTTTAGTTTTACTGAGAGATAAGTTTTAAATTACTATGCATTTGACTTTTTGAATGCCCTATCTATTGATATAATTATCATACATTTTCACTTTGTTAATATACAATTAACTTTTTTGATTTTAAATAAGTAAAATGATCATGAATTCCTGGAATAGTGATTCTTTTCAAAGAATAGTGATTCTTTTCAAAGAATTCCAGGATTCTTTTCAAAGAATCACCATTTATTTTTATTGATTTCCCTATTTTTCATGTTTCCATTCATTTGTTTTTGATCTGATCATTACTATTTTATTTCATTCTGCTTAACTTGGGTCTAATTTGATCAGTAGATGTCCTCCTGTGCTTCAGTTGTCAAATGTTTTAAATCATTTGCATTGTGATTATTTCTAAGTTCAGAGATACACTAAATTCTAAAAAATTGCATCCAGGTATATTATATTTAAATTGTAGAGCATCAAAGTAAAAAAGAAAATCTTAAGAAAAAAAGAGAAACAAAGAAAACAGCTTAGTCTAAGCAGAACAAAGATACTAGTTACCGGTCATAAACTTCTTATCTAGAACCATGGAAGAAAGAGACAGGTAGAGAAAAAATTTAAAATATCAAAGAAAACAAAACAGCAACAAAAACAAGCACTACCCTGAGGCATACTGCCAGTGTAGTAACCCTTCAGAATTAAAAAGGAAATAATTTAAGATGATTTAGATCAGATAATAATTTAATATTTAAGAAAACACAGCTGAGTAAATTTATTTGCGGCTGACTTGCCCTGAAAAAAAAATTAAAAGATCTCTGAAGTGAAAGAGAATAACACAAATCAGAATTTGAATTCACGTAAAGAAGAATAGTATAAAAATAAATAAAGATCAAATAAAATCTTTATTTTCTTCTCATTTCTAATTGAACTACAATATAACTGTCTAAAGTAAAAATAGGAGTAATATAGTGGGCATTTATAACATATAGCTAAATTAAATATACCATAGCATTTTTAAATGAGATGGAAGGAAGGGACTCAGAATTCTCACATGTGTTTGTATGTGTGTATGTAAAATTAAATTTTGTTGAACTTCTGATAGATACACATAGTTTCATATAAATATTTATAAGCATTTGTATGTACACCAGTGAATGTACCTGCACTCATTGTGCTCTGTCGAGTGACAGCACATAGGTTGAATGACGAGTCTGATAATAAATGTCACCATATCTGTTGCACAGATTTTAATTTCTAATTCAGTTCATTGATATTGAGAACCAAGGGCGACCTGGAAAAATATTTTATTCTAAGATCTTGGCAGGAAATATACGAAGTAAGTCTGAAACATTTTATAGGGCCAGAAATCAAAGAAATACTTTTTTAAGATGTAAATGCATAAGAGAAACATAGAGACCATCTGATAAAGCTTCCTCTGGCCAAACAGAAGCATCTCAGTAACACAGATAAATTATTATTAGATTAGTATTAGACAAATTAGTAAGATTATAAATGGATCCATACCAATATAATTGATTACAAATAAACACGGGAAAGAGAGAAATTGGCCACAAAGAAAAAAAAAATCTGATAATTTCAAAAATTGTACTTCTAAGGATAGCATGTATAACTCCCAACATTGTAAGGCTTGACTATGCACGATGACTTTTCTAGACTACACTATAAAGAAGGATGATAGTAGGCTAGAGAGAGTAACATTGTAGTTCAAAATCATCTCAGCCAGATGATTAAGTTCAACGTGAAGAATATAAAATCATTTTTATAGTGTGCCCATGCCCTTGGTATGATGAAATGAAACGTTCATGTTACCTCTGTGGTGTTCATCTGGAAAACCCAGTCATATAATGAGAGATGAATCAGCTAAAATATAATGGTAAACTAACAGTCTTTCAAATTTTTCAAAGTGTTCGAAAACAAGGAAAGTTTCAGAAACAATTAAATTTGAAAGACTGCTGCAGAATCTGTTGCCTTTTAAAATTCTACTTTCTTCTGATTTAATCTCAGCTTCTCATACCTCACTAAGAAGCAGAGAAACACTGGAATGAAAAATGAGAATTTCTTTCAAAGCTTATCAGGAAATAGCTTCTCTCGGATATTTTCTTGAAGTTTGACACAGGCCCGGCGTGCAATCGTTACTAGAAATTCAATGCTTAATGAGATAAACAATAAATGAAGCTTTTAAAGAGATAAACTGAGCAGCAAGATGAAATTTCAGGGTAGTGGCTAGTCTGGAAGATAGAACCTGAACCTACGAGATTGAGATGAACAAAAAAAAGATGTTATAGGCTGCTATTGTCAGGTTAGGAGAATGTTTCCCAGCACAGAATTGAAGGCACAAACACTTGCATAGATATGATTTCAGTGAGGTGTCACACACTTAGCTTTTATGAGGTCCGATAGGGACTGGACACACTAGAAAACCTTTATGATATAGTCAGACAGCAGCAGCAGCGGCCTTGTTTAACAATACGGCATTGTTTAACAATGTGGTCATTTTAAAATCTCTATTCCATTCAATCTTTCTTTGAAAGCATGCAAGAATTCCTTTGATTTTTTTTTATTTACAAGTGAAGTTAAAATGTTTCTTCCAAACAAAACAAAATATTGACTGTATAAAGAGCAGTAATAGAGAAAGAAAGAGAAATGTAGCACGTAGGCTGCCAAATTAGTCAATATGGCTGCAGTATTTTATGTGAAGTGTCTTGAAGTACTAAAGCTGTAGCTTGTAAACCTACCCAGCTGCAGCAACTGGAGACTTTTTACTTCTCTCCATGGAGACTTCAATCAACGTTTTTAATTCGTTTCTTTTTGTTAAGAATAAAATATTCTAAAGTTTTTCTCTAATAAATTTCTAAAAAATATTTATACAGTGACTAAAAATAATACTTATGAAATAGAATTTGCCCCAAAATTTTCAGTTTGTTTTCATTCATTTTCTCCACATCAAATATATTCTTTAAAAAGGTCACTGTTAAGGTGAGCATGTGAAAAAATGATGCATAGAACAGTGGCTAAAGAGACTGGTTTTCAGAATTCTAGTAATAACAGAACATCACTGCATATTTCATTCTTCTAAAAATTGTAGTAATTGGCAAGTTTCCTCCCCATCAGAGAGCAGTGAAAATATCCACTTGGGTTTTGCCAAGCTCTCCTTCTCTCTTCTCTCTCTCTTTTTAAGTAAGAAATCCTCTCTCAGGATTTCTATCTCAATTTCTCTACTTACAATCTGACAGGGATGAATTGATGGTTGAATAACTCAATTAAAAGGTTTTTTTTTGCAGTTTCTCTCCCACTGCCTGAATCTTATATAAATGATTTCTATTAAATGTATGAGCAAAGTGAAATGACTTTGCAGGAGATGAACTTTTGATAGCAAGGGATTAACTTCTCTGTGTTTGCATGTGGAAGGTCCCTTTTGATTCTTTATAAGTGGGTTTTAATGATATAGAAACTCCATTTATCATGGTACATTAATTAGATGTGCTATACTCCCTGAGATAAAAAGCATAATAAAAATGTAAAGCCAGATGAAACAACCTTTCTTAAGAATGTCAGGAACCAGGTTATTCAAACACACAGTGCACATTTTCTATCTTTTCGTAAATTTAATAAGCTATTGTTACCTTTTACACAGACTAATACTTCTTTCCCATTCATCACACTTATTATGCCTCTCTAATTTTTTCAGATTTCTTCTGTCAAATACCAGTCACTTCATTAAATAACATATAAGCATTGTGTATTCTGGAAATTTAGTATCTTTTTCTCTTTCTGTTCATCCTCTATAATGACATTTTAAGTAAGTGGATCCTTTGGAGAAACTTGCACTCTAATCATTTTTGCTGATTTCACCAATTGTAACCACTTAATCCTGCACTGTCCCTGGATAATTCCTCTCGAGTCAAAGTCATTATTTTTCCTTCAATAGCATCTCATTTAGACAGCAGAGTGATAAGAACAAACACAAGACTTTCCTATGCTCCTCATGACTTCATCTCTGTGAGTTTATAAAATAATTATTTATTTACAAAAGACTCTTGAGTCAGAACCTAGGATAACTCAATGTTAATTGTACTTTTGCCACAAGTATATTCTTAGATCTTGTTTACAGTTTCTGATCTATCAAATATGTATGTTAGAATAGAGAACATCAATGATTCTAGTAAGTTTAATTAATTTATGGTTGCATATGTAAAATTATTTATTATAAAATATCATTTATTCAACTTTAACAACCTGAATAAAGGGGAGATGTCCATCCTCTAGCCTAACATCTAAAGCACACTCAGATGAAAACGAAACAAAGAACTATCACTAGCTCTTCTTAGATCTATTACAGAATTGAAGTTACAGGACAAATTGCAGTCCCAGAAGTCCTGAGAGTGACTGGTGTACAGAAAACATCACCTCGCTGGCTGTAGAAGCCCGCAGCTGAAGGCAGTATCAATAAGAACACTTTAAGAAGCAAACGATCAATTACTGAAGGCTCCATGAGGACTAGCTTGAGTGTCAAAATTGAGGGAATTCGCAACTCAAAGTTAAGAGTTCCTCTCACATTTTCTGAAGTAAATTTTCAGGAACCCGACAGATTTCTCACTGTGAAAAATCAAATACTTTCATAATTCTGAAAAGGGAAGGGGAGAAAGTAACCATTTTAAAATATAGCCAAGAGCTATCTCTTCTCATTAGCAAGGCCAGCAATCAAGAGAAACTATTATACTAGAAGCTTTTAGTCTCATTGGAGACAAGAAATACTCAACATCAATCTTCTCTAGGCTTTGTGATAGGGAAATGAAAATACTCAGTTCTGAATCACTAAAAGACTTTACCTAACCGTAGGCCAATGGAACATAGTATCTCTCCCCAAACCTGTCACCATAGCAACATTGCTGTTATATAATAACACAAGGCAAACTGAATAACTATAAGCATCGGACCCAATGTAAAGAGTCCCTTAGGAAAACTTGAGATAAGAGGAGAGGAAAAAACAATTGAAATACATACCTCCTACTTCGCCACCATAGCAAACAGTAAACACAGCCTAATGCCTGGCCAAATAAACATTAATCTCACAATCAAATCCTATCCATGTCTGTTTTTTATACCTAATATCTCAGGACCAGCTTTCAACACAATTTAGAAGTCATGTTCCAAAGGGAAAAATAGGTTGAAGAAACAAAAATTCAGAACACATCTGAAATATGGCAGAGATTTTTGGAATTATCAAGCAAATATTTCCAATATCTATAATTAACATGCAAATGGCTATAATACAAACAAGCTAGAAATATTCAAGAACAAATGGGAAATAAAACAGGAGAGAGAAGTTCTAACAAAGAAGAGAAAATGCTAGAAAAGAAAAACACTCACATAAATAAATCAAGAACGCCTTGAGTTGCTCATAAGTAGAGGGATAATGACTGATGAAAGAATCAATGAGCTTAAAGATGCATCAACTAAAACTGCAAAACTGGAATCCAATGACAAAAAATGCAAAAGGTAGAATAGAATGTTTAAGAACTCTGTTATATATCGTATGTGCATATCTAAATATATATATATATATATATTCGGAAAAATAAGAAAATAGAAATGCTCTAAGTAATGTAATGGCTAAATTTTTTCCAAAATTAATCATAGACAAAACCACAAATCTGGAATGCTAACAAAATACCAAGCTGTGTAAATATGAAAAA
The DNA here is from genome assembly GCA_004026905.1 of Hystrix cristata. Classification (NCBI taxonomy): domain Eukaryota; kingdom Metazoa; phylum Chordata; class Mammalia; order Rodentia; family Hystricidae; genus Hystrix; species Hystrix cristata. The sequence continues at coordinate 21,295 of PVJO010025955.1, forward strand.
ATCTAAAACTAGGCCTATCATATCTCCAAGGGTATAAAGTAAAATACACAAAGAAAATCTTTAAAGAAGTCATATACTTAATGCAAGAAGCTATTTATTAACCATATAATAAAAAAGATAATAGTCAAATTTACGGACTTTTAAAATTAAAAAAAAATTCCCACAATCTAAATGCAGTTTATTTTTCACAAGCTAGGTAACTGCTTTCTCAGAAGGGCAAAGTACACTCGTGTAACACACAGGGTTTAGTGGGAAAAAGTAGCAACAGGATAGTTGAAAAACCCTAATGTTTACTGAGATGCACAACACACTTCTAATTAACACATAAGAAAGTAAAATCTTAAAAGAAATTTTAAAGTATTTTAAACAAATGAAATTGAAAATACGAATTAGAAAAATATGTGTGATGTAGTAAAAGCAGTACTTAGAAATTTATAGTTCAAAATGTGTGAGTCAGGATATAAAGACCTAAAGTCAATAATCTAAATTTCTGCATTATGAAGAATAAGAGAAAATTCAATTCAGTGTAAGTACAAGATAATAAGTAATAAATAAAACTTATTCCTCCATCTTGAACACTCTGACC
>PVJO010025956.1:0-21906 GCA_004026905.1 Hystrix cristata
ACTCCCGCTACTTTCTGGGTGCCAGTACCACTCCACTCCCGCAAGCCTCATAGGCTGGGTTCCCTCCCAAGCCCGGGAAGAACCCCTTCCTGCACATACCTTGAGGTTCCGGCCCGCGCCGCCCCCTTCTCCGTCCACTGCCCGCACTCTGGCACCCTTTCCTCCCTTCTCCCACTCCGCCAGCTCGCCCCCTTCCTTCCCTCCGCCTCCCGCGCCCACACCGCTCCCTTCCCCCCCCTTTCTCGGCCCTCCCAACTGGAAGGCCCTGAGGGCTCACCCCACCCCCTGCACGGCCCTCCCCGCTTCCCTCCTCCTGCTCGGCCGCCCCTCCCCCGCCCCGCTGCTTCCCCGCCCCTCCGCTCGCCATTCTTCTCCCCGACTCGCGCGCCCCGCCCGGGCCCAGCTCCCTATCTTCCCGCTCCCTCGCGCCCTCTCGCCCCCATCCCCAACTCAGGCCTTGCTCCCCGCGGCCTCCCATGCCCCTCGCCCGCGGCCTGACCTGCAATGGCGGCCGCCGAGCGCGGCGCCGCGCGGCCAACGGGCGACAACCGAACCTCCCGCCGCCGTCGCCGCCGCCGCGAGCACTGCCTGCGCACTTCCGCCCCCAAGACGCGAGCGCTTCCGGGGCAGAGCTGGAGAGTGCGCGCGCGCACGTGGGGCCGGGGCGGAGAGAGGCGAACTCCAGGGCAGAAGGGTGGAGGGCCTCCGGTGAGTTGGGGAAGGGGCGTGGGAAGCAAGTGCGGGAGCCGAGTGCGAAGGGGTGCTGCCAGCTCGGGGTCGGCGCTCCGCGGGGCTAGTCGATTCTCCCGAGCCGAGTGGCTGCTGCCCTGTAGCTCTTGGGAAAGGGAAGGGGTGGCGAAGACCTCGCATGGCATCTTTAAACACTCGCCTAATCGGGCCGAATCTGCCTGCTCTGCCCGTGGCTTCTTAACATTGAAGGTGGGCGAGTGAGGGGCGATCCGGATCCCGTACCCATCCTTGCCCGGTGTGTGCTTTCCCCAGCGGGTGCTAGACCAGGCAGCTAGAGTCCTGTCGCTTCTTACCCTTGAGGAGCTCTGGGTTCGCCCTGCCCTGTCAGCCCCTGTCACTACCAGTGATTTGCAGACTTAGCATTCTTTAGAGTTAAGAGGTGCTTGCTAAAATACAGATTTCTACACACACACCCCTCCCAACCCCGCCAAAAGGTTAGGATTCTAGAGCTATGGAATAGGGCCCTTTGGGAGATTTTTGCTGAAGCATCTTTAAATCACCCTGAGCTGCTGGAGAATTGACGGGTCTTGCGCGAGGCATGAAAGCATCGTTAGTTATTTGGGAATGAATTTGAGCGAGATATAGTTGGAACTTTCCATGCAGAACAGTAATAATAAACAATACGTGTAACGCTCCAGTTAATATTTAACAATCACTTATGTCTTTTTTTCCCCCTGTAGGAATGGGTGAATTTAAAGTCCATCGAGTACGTTTCTTTAATTATGTCCCACCAGGAATCCTCTGTGTGGCTTACAATAACCAGTCAAATAGATTGGCTGTTTCACGAACAGATGGCACTGTGGAAATTTATAACTTGTCAGCAAACTACTTTCAGGAGAAAGTAAGTCATTTGGGAGCCTGATTTGGCATTTCTGATTTTGTGTGTGTGCATGCTGGGGATCAAACTCAGGCAAGCTAGGCAAGCACTCTACCAGTGAGCTAAATCCCCAACCCAGATGTTAATTTTCTTAAGGTCAATTTCACAACTTGTATGCTTTGCAAAGAGATCAGGAAAGTCTCTATCCTTTGTAGGGCTGTTTAGAACTATGTAAGATCTCTTGTCTGACTGATTAGAGACCTGTATTAGAAAGATCCCAGCTAGGAGTTTCGGTGTCTCAGTCCTTGTCATTTGGTTTTTGGGGGTTTTTTTTGGTGCCCGAGGTCGAACTCAAGGCCTTAGGCAAATGCTCTACCACTTGAGCTAAATCCCCAACCCCAACTGCTTCTCATTTATAAACTGAGGTTTGCTGGCTCTTTTCGCCACAAGAAGGGAAGATGTTGAGAGCATTGCAACTTTGGTAAGGCACCATTTCCTGCTAGGTGTGTCACTACCCCTTTCATTGTCAATTCAGAAAAACTGAAACATTTCATATCAAATTCTTTGGTGATGTGATGGCAAGTAGATGGATTCTTAAGTTCATCTGTCTGAGAAAATGTAGGCTTAGATGTCTATATTTGAGAGTAAAGGAGATTTTTAGTTAGGTAAGACCTTCTTTGGATGTATGCAGAGGGCTGTTAGACAACACTTCTGTTTCCAGTTGAATGAGTGGCAAATACAGGGCATTAAGACAAATGTCAGAGGCTCTGCCTCCAGGGTATTCAAAAACCAATGGGGGAAAGATAGGTATACAGTTTCTGACCAACATAGTGCAACAGAGAATAGCATAACACCTTAGTGGAGAAGTACCTAACTTTGAGAAATGGTTTAGGAAACCTAGAAAGGAGGACTTCCTGAACAAACTCCTGAAGAATTAATAGGGGCATAAAAATTTCAGGTCATTGCCCACCACAAGTAGTCAGTCACCTTCTGAACTATGGAAAAACATGCTGTGGTACATGCTTGTTGCATCCTTTGATTTTTCTGTTTGTCATTTATAAGAGTTGTAATTATATTTTGTGTATTTTTTTGATGTTTTTCTTCCTCACTAAACTTCAAGTTTGTGAGAACAGGAGCCGTGTCAGTGATGTTCGTGATTGTATTATTCCCACCATTTAGTGAATACCTGGTAGAAAGCCATTGCTGAGTTAATGTTTGTTGAAAAAAATCAACCTTTCCTTACCCAGTCACCCTTATTTTCTTTTTTCTGTCTCACCTTCAACCATTAACTCAGTGTAGTTTTCTGCTTTCTCCATATTACCTCCTCTGTTAGTTACAGTTGCTTACCCATGTTAATTACTCTCAGAGCAAGACCAAAAGAGGAAAAAAAAAAAAATGGAGGCCAGGAGTAAGAAGACCTAATTTTCTTCTTGCCTTTGACTTTGGCTCTTTGGGCAAGCCACTTCACCCATATGTGTCTAGGCCTTTTCAAGTTTAAATCTTAAAAAATTATATGTAGTTAATCTCTTTCGTATCAACCAGGGATAAGATTAAAAGACCTTGTAGATATGAAAACTTTTTGAATGCTCAGAAAGCTCTTAGAAATCTGAGACTTGAACAAAAAGCTGGAATGAGCTGCATTATTTTATTTTGTAAACTGCTCTGTCTAGGTAAAATTGACACACAATGAGCTGGATGTATTTAAAGTACAGTGTACACATTGATAACATTCAGTATGTAGGGTACTTCATTTCTTGGGTTTGGTTTTGGGGGTTTTCTTGGTACTGGGAATCGAACTCAGGGCTTTGCACTTGGTGGGCAAGCGCTCTGCCACTTGAGCTAAATCCCCAGCGCATTCTTAGTTTTTTGTTTTTTGGGTTTTTTTCTGCGTCTCTTAATAGTAATGGTACTCTTAATAATTTTGAGAAATGCATCATTAGTCAATCTGGTTGTTAAAGAATATACATACATCCAAATGGTGTAGGATTGAACCTAGGCTACATAAATATACAGCATGTACTATGGTAAATATTGTAGGCAATTATAACACAAGGGCAAGTATTTCTACCTAAACGTAGAAAGGTACAGAAGAAATACAGTATAAAAGATAAAAATGGTATGCTTGTCTAGGGCTTTTACTATGAGTGGAGCTTACAGGACTGGATGTTGCTCTGAGTGAGAAAGTGAATGAGTGGTAAGTCAATGTGGAGGCCCAGAACATTGACTACGCTGCTATTGACTTTATAAACACTATACACTTACGCCACAAGGAGCTGATTGATTGAGACAGGGTCTCGCTTTGTAATTCAGGCAGGCCTTGAACTCCCTATGTAGCCCAGGCTGGGTTCAGATTCACAGCAATCCTCCTGCCTCAGCTTCCTGTGTGATGGGATTAAAGCATGTGCCACTATGCCCAACTCACATGGAATTTATTTTAAAATTCCTTTAATAATAAATTAACCTTAGCTTACTATAACTTACTTTATAAACTTAAAATTCTTTGACTTTTTGACTCTTGTAATAATACTGAGCTTAAAACACATTGTAAGGCCGTGGAGTTTTTTTCCCCTTTTTTATTATATACTTGCAATACACAGTAAACACATTTATTGTGGGGACTTTGTACAAATACATAGTACATCTAGATCCTCTTTACTTCCCCCTTTCCTCCTCACTCTCTCATCTCCCTGGTCCCTAGATCCCCTTCCCATCTCTACATGGTCTAGCTCCCTGTTTTCTGTCATCTATTGATACTTTATGTCCTTACCCTGTATGCTTTTTAAATTTTTAAAAATTTAAAACATTTTTTGTTAGAAACTAAGATATTCATTGTGTAGCATGTTTGAGGCTGCCTGATCAATAATGCAAAAAATCAAAATATATAGATATTTGTGCAGAATATATGTATTTGTACTATATATATTCACACATCTATATGTATAGTGAAACCATCACCCAATCGAGATAGTTATATGAATTTTCAGAAAACTGGATACAACAAATACAATTCGATACCTCAAACCAAACCTGAATATACTTCACTCTGCTGAAGAGGTTTTAGTAAATTAGTCCTAGTTAAAAAAAAAACCAAAAAACCAGATCCAGCTGTACAAGTAAACTACAGTAATTTTAAGTAACTAAAATTTGAACCTGAAAAAAATGAAAATATTGGGGGCTGGGAATTTAGCTCACTGGTTAGAGTGCTTGCCTTGCAGGTACAAGGCCCTGAGTTTGCTCCCTGACACCAGAAAAAGAAAAGAAGAAAAACAACAAAAAAAAGTGAAAATGTTGACATGATCTTGTGATAGCACAAAACCCCACAATAGTTATTTGTAGGGAAATAATTTTTACCTAATTATGTGCTTGTGACTGATCAGTGCCAGTGGCTGAAGAATTCATGGCAGGTTGAGAATTCTTCTGTTCCTGTAGTTTTTCCCAGGTCATGAATCTCGTGCTACACAAGCCCTGTGTTGGGCAGAAGGACAACGACTCTTTAGTGCTGGACTCAATGGAGAAATTCTTGAGTATGACTTACAAGCGTTAAACATCAAATATGCTATGGATGCCTTCGGAGGACCCATTTGGAGTATGGCTGCCAGCCCCAGTAGCTCTCAACTTTTGGTCAGTAAGCATCTATTGGTAATTCACACTGAGATTTCTTGTGCCCATTTTCTTCTCTGCATTTATAAAAAGTGAAGTTTTATTGTGGCACATAGCGACTCCAGTCTTAGTTGTTCATTTGTTTTTGTTTTTTGGTTTTTGAGACAGAGTCTTGCTATGTAGTTCAGGCTTGCCTTGAAATTACTGTGTGGCCTAGGCTGTCCTCAAACTTTGTGATCCTTGTATCTTAGCTCCCCCAGTGCTGGGATTATTAGTGTGCATCACCACACCTGACTGGAGTTGATACTGAAGCTTAAAAATCCCGTCATTAAAAAAAAAAAAAAAATCCCCTGTCATTTTGCCTGCTTTTGCTGCTAGTTTGGACCTCATTTATTTATTTATGAAATGAGAAGGTTAGTTAATTCCCTTTCACATTTTCCAAACTATGTGGGAGATGTACCAGGAATTCTACCAGACATTTTTGTTTTGGAACTGGGAGATGTATGCACTGTTTTTTGTTTTGGTGTGCTTTGTGTTTCATGATAAATTTTGTTTCAGAAGTACAGCATAGTAAATCCTCCTGTAGATTCACCATGCACATATGAATATTAGTAACATATGAGAGGTCCTTTAGCAAGTTAACTTGTACATGTGTGTTTCGACAGTTTCTCAGCAGAATTTTTGAACATAGACAGACCCTCCCCCCATGATTGTCACATTAAAATAAATGCTTTTAGGGATTCAGCTTTTCTGTGATAAGTCTAGGTTTTTTTGTTTGTTTGTTTGTTTTTGTGGTGCCGGGGATCGAACTCAGGGCCTTGTGCTTACAAGGCAAGCACTCTAATCACTGAGCTAAATCCCCAGCCAAGTCCAGGTTTTTTTGTGTTTCATTTTTCTTTCTTTTTTTTTCTGCACTAATCGTATAAATCTTAAAATGTCTCCATTTAGATTAGAAGGTTAGTAGGTCTGCTGTTTAGGCCATGTGTCTCTAGCAGAGGTATGCTATGAAATCCTACTTCTCTGTCATGCAGAAATTGGGCCACTGATTAGAAATCTTAACATCGGCCTGCTTTTTGGCAAGGATGTGAAAACTGCCAAGAGTATACTATCTGCTTCTTGATACTAATATTTTTTTCTCACAAACTTTTTTTTTTTCTTTCAGGGCAAGTGATAGCTTTAGAGAAGACATATAAATGCACGTATATATATTTTATATATATGTGTATGTATATTATGCAAGTTCTATAAAATGTTTATCTCTGTTTTCTGCCTCTTTTTCCCTAATAGGTTGGCTGTGAAGATGGATCTTTGAAACTATTTCAAATCACTCCTGACAAAATCCAGTTTGAAAGAAATTTTGATCGGCAGAAAAGTAAGGGTCATTTTTGGTGGGGCCATGAATAGCCTTAACAGGAAGTTATGTTTTCTGTGCCACAGGGGATGGGATGTTTTCCAGTGGCTACAGGTAATGTTTTATCTATATGCTAATTTTATCTGAGTACAGGGAATGTGCCAGAAGCCCTCCCATTGTGTAGCATACTTGTGATTGCCTGGTTATAATTCAGAAAACCCAAAAATCCAAAGTAGAAAAACTAATGTTTCTTTCCAAGTCAATTTGTTGGTTATCACTTATTTTTGTGACCTTTTTTTTTGGTTTGTTTGGTTGGGTTAGGTTGGGTTGGGTTGAATTTTTTGAGACAGGGTCTTGCTATGCAGTTCAGGCTACCTTCAAGTTCACTGTGTAGCCCAGATTGGCCTCAAACTCATGGCAATCCTCCTGCCTCAGCTTCCCAAGTGCTGGGATTACAGGTGTGCATCATCACGCCCAGCTTTTTGTGACGTTTTAATAGCTGTGCATGAAGTTTTGAAACTGGAATTTCATCATTGGGCACTGTGGTACTTTTTTTTTTTTTGCAGTGCTGGGTATTGAACCTAGGTCCTCAAGCATGTTAGGCAAATACTCTACAGCTAAGCTACCTCCCTAAGTAGCCCTTTTTATCTTTATTTACTTATTTATTTTTGGGTATAGGGTCTTGCTAAATTGTCTGGGCTGGCCTTGAATTTAAAATTGTCCTGCCAGAGCCTTCCCAGTAGCTGGTATTACAGGTGTGTGCCACCACACTTAGCCAGTACCTGTGGTTCTTGATCCTACTAGTCCATTCAAGTCAATTGAGGGAGTTTTTGTTGTTTTTGTTTTTGTTTTGAGGCAGGGTCTTGCTATGCAGTTCAGGCTGGCCTTGAACTCATTATGTAGCCCAAGCTGGCCTCAAATTTGAGGCAATCCAAATGAGGGGATTTTATAAACAGTTGTCTATGCTTGAGCTTCAGTTGGACTAGATTGATACTCGCCTGGAAAGCGGGTTTGGCGAACAGTGTCTGTAAAGGACCAGGTAGTAAATATATTAGGCTTTGCAGGTTATAGAGTCTCTGACAACTGTGTCTCTGTAGCACAAAAGCAGCCATAGACAATACTTAAGTGAATGGGCATGGCTGTGCCCTGGTGAAACTTTCTAAACTGGCAGTGAGCTTTTTTGCTGATCCCTCTTCTAGAGAATAGTAACTGTACTGTATATTCTCTCTGTCCATTACTAGCAATTATCCTCTGCTAATCAGACTTTTTGTTTTGTTAGTATATTTTGGGATTTTATTTTTTTAATTAGTACAAAGTTGATAGGATTTTTTTTAAATGTATGAAACAAAATAAGTATCTCATTCTACTCCAAAGCCAACATTTTGAAACTATTCTTCTAGACTTTTAAACATGTATTTATATAAAAATATACACACAGAGGACTTCTTGCACTTGTTTGTTTTTACTTGATAGAGATATCTTTCCATGTCAGTATGCCAGTCTGCATGCTGTGCATTATGTATTTCATAATTTATATAACTAAATTCCTGTTGATGGATATTAAATTTTTGTTTACTACTACAACCAGCGCTGCAGTGAAAGAAAGTGAATTTTGTTGTTGTTGTTGTTGTTGTTATTGTTGTTTTGCCATGTTGGAGATTGAACCCAGGGCCTTTGCACTGAGCTACATCCCTAACATTTTTTAAAAAATTTTATTTTTGAGACAGAGAGGGTCTTGCTAAGTTGCCCGGGCTGGGCTCAAACTTGGTGGATTACAGGTATGCCACCATATCTGGCTTTTTGTTTGTTTTTTGTTTTTTGAGACAATTCCCCCATACCCCTATACTAGCGATGGGGAACCTTTATAGCTTTCAGTGGTAACAAACAGCCAGCTATGGCACACGTGCTGTAGGTTCACCACTACTGCCCTATGTAATCTAGATTGACCTTGAACTCGCTATGTAGCAGCTTGGCCTCAATTTTTTCTTCTTTTGAAACAGGGTCTCACTGTGTAGTTCAGGCTGATCTTGAACTCACTATGTAGTCCAGACTGGCCTTGAACTCACATTACTCCTCCTGCTTCAGCCTCCCGAGTGCTGGGGTTGCAGGCATGCACCACTGCGCTTGGCTTGGCCTTAAATTCATAATCTTCCCATCTCAGCTTCCGCAAGTGCCGAAATCACAGACATGTCCCACAGTGCCTGGCTGCAGTGAAAATTCTTTTTTTTCTTTTTGCGGGGAGGTGCAGATGATCGATCCCCAGCACCAAAAAAATCCCTAACCCTAGTGAAAATTCTTATAGTTATATATTGCTTAGTGACAAGAACACATTATGGAAAATGTGTTAATTTTGTTACTTGACCATCATAGGTGTGCTTACACAAACTGAGATGGCTATGTCATTAGGCCATGTAATCTTATGGGTCCACCATTCTATATGTAGTTTATCATTGATGGAAATGTCATTAGCACATGACTATATACATATTTTGGGACATTCGTGCAAGAATTTCTCTTTGATAATTTGTAGTGCATTATTGGGTCCTCAAAATATGTTCTTTAAATTTTGTTTAGGTTGCTGCTAGATCACCTACCAAAAGTTGTACTTGTTTACACTCCCATTCGCCACTTACGTATTAAAATTAGGATCAAATATTTCATTCCCAGAGCAGTTTCCCATGTTATAAAACAGTCCTTCACAGGAGTGTGGCAGATGAAAGAACTAAATCTGTGGAACTAGCCCTATAGGTAATTGTGATTGCCCTTTCTGTATATTTATGTGTGTGCCATTTTCTTTTTGTTGTACAAATCCCAAGGTCGCATCCTGAGTCTCAGCTGGCATCCCTCTGGTACCCACATTGCAGCAGGCTCCATAGACTACATTAGTGTGTTTGATGTCAAATCAGGTGACTGTTTTTCTCAATTCATTCAGGATGTGGGTTTTGTCAGATGGGTTCCAAAAGCTTCACTCCTTGTCATGCTTTCAGTGACCTCGAGGGCCTAACCTCTCATTAACCTCCTGAGATGTCCTCTAAGAATTTATTCCTTTCCTGGATTACTGCCTGTAGGAGAATCTTAGTTGTTTGGTGGGATGCAGTGTTTTTCAACATAAGACTACATAATAAAATTGATCCTTAATTAATACTACATTTAATATGCATGATCATTAGAAAACCTATTAATGTATTCCAATCCTTGGTAAAAGTGGAACATCAATCTTGGTAGTATAATTAGTGAGATATGAGATCAGAAAGTTAGAGAACCATGTTCTTTTTCTGTTTTGGGCCTGGAAAGTTGGCTAGTAGTATCCTCTGGTAACAGAGTTGACCTCACCTTGTTATGTGGGCATGTCTGTACTTCTCTCTAAGACATGGAGGCAAAACAGGTCAGACCTGTTTTTCCTTTTCCTTTTTCTTCAATGCTTAATGTTTTAAAATTTGTTTTTAATGTTTAAAATTTGTTACATGCATATAAAGAATTCCTTAAGGCATATTACAAAAAAGCAGATGTCTACCTGTATCCCTTCTCCTACTCCTCAAAGGCAGTCACTACAACTGTCATCTGATGCTTTGGTATTTATCTCTGTGCTGTACATAATATAAGGCTATATTTCAATTTTTCAGTTTTTACACCATTGTTTACTAACATCTACAACTGAGTCCTCTTTTCTTTATCTTCTGCCACAGGTACCTCCAAGTTCTTTTGATATTTCTTGTATGCTTACATTGTAACTTCGTTCAGATTAGTAGTCGGTGTTTCTACTGTTATGACCCTGTAAATACTACTCTTAGCATAGTGAATTACCTTTTCTGTATACTTTTTGATTAATAACCATTCCTCCCTCATTCTCAGATTCTTCCGGTTGTATAAATTAGCGTGAAATAAATCTTTTTTTTTTCCCTGCTCCTTTTTGTTCTTGAATAAGTCTCTTTCAGCCTTTTGGGGGGGTGTTGCTGGAGATCAAACTCAGGGCCTTGTGCTTGCTAGGCAAACGCTCTTCCACTGAACTAAATCCCCAGCCCCTTCACCCCTTTTTTGACTTACTCTCATCTAGCTTAGCAGTTCAGAGCCTGCTGACAATCGTGAAGTCTGGCACTCTGCTTTTCACAGCTTTTCTAGAGGTCCCCTTTGCTTCTCTGTTGGGTAGCATTCTGTGTCAGTGTTAGAAAGTCTGATGCCATTCTGAGAATTGATCCATTCTATGTACAGAGACTTGAGTTTGTTTGCTAGGAATTTGGGTATGGTCTCTTTATTTTATTTTTTTCCTCCTTTTTTGCAATGCTGGAGATCAAACCCAGGGCCTTGTACATGTTAGGCGAGTGCTCTACCACTAAGCTTCATCCCAGCCATTTATTCTTATCATCCTGAAATTTAATCACTGGTTTTCTTGTTGTATGGGTCTATTTTTTGGTGTATGAATCAATTGTATTGGATACCTGGGAAGGAAGTTCTTTCAATCCAAAACTCATGTCCTTCAGTTCTTTTTTTTTTTTTTTGTGCTGGGGATCGAACTCAGGGCCTTGAGCTTCCTAGGCAAGCATTCTAACCGCTGATCTAAATCCCTGACCCCATGTCCTTCAGTTCTATGGGAAATGTTTGTTTGTTTGTTTGTTTGTTTGTTTGTTTGTTTGTTTAATCCAGGGCCTTCCTATTGAGCTACATTCCCAGCTCCATTATCACTTTTTCATTTTGAGAGAGGATCTCACTAAGTTGCCCAGGCTGGGCTACAACTTCTGATCCTCTTCCTCACCCCCCAGAGCACTGGGATAACAGGTGTGCACAACCACGCCTGGTTTCTAGGGGAAATTTTTATAATTATTTTGCAGATGCATTTCTCTCCATTTTCTTTTTCTGAATTTGGGGTTGGGGGCAGTGCTGGGGATCAAACTAAGAGCCTTGCACTTGCTAGGTAAGTGCTCTACCACTTAAGCTAAATCCCTAACCCCCTGAATTTTATTACAGTGTTTGAGTGTTGCTTCTTCTTTCCTTTTTTCATTCTTTTTTTTTTTTTAATCTTTGAGGGTTTTTAAGTAAGTGAATTTTTCATTTTGCCATTTCCAGAGGGGTTTTCTGTTGTTGTTTTGTTTTGTTGTTTTAGTAGTCAAACCCAGGGTCTCGTGCATGCTAGGAACTGTATGACTGAGTTGAATCCGCATCCCTGAATGTTCTATTTTTTCTTTTATGGTACTGGGAATTGAACACAGGGTCTTTGCACTGAGCTACATTCCCAGCCTCTTTTTCATTTTTAAATTTTGGGCTGGGTTGAAACTTGTGATCCTCCTCCTCAGTCCCCCAGAGTGCTGTGATTACAGGGATGGGCCACCATACCTGGCTGAATGTTCTTTCTTACAGCATTCGTTTTTGTTTTGTTATGCATGAACTCTTTCCAAGGCTATTCTATTTGTCACGTGTTCTTTACTGTGCCCATTTCTTCCTTACTGCTCATTTATGCATTGCTTCTGTTAGTCTGTTTGGTCTCTGCCTTTCAGGTCGGAGGCTTTGCTCATCACTGTGTCAGTGGGGCCTGGAGCAGGGGCTTCACTGAAGAATGACCTGGCTGGACAGTTTGGCAACTTTTGAAATCGAGATCTTTAGATCTTTTCTCTTAGGCCAGTCATATCCCTAGATGTTTTGTTTTTGGTGCTAACGATCAACTGAGGACCTTGTGAAGGCTAAGCACACACTATACCACTGAGCTGCACCCACAGACCCTCCCAGATAAGATTTTCTTTCTTCTGCCTGGCTGTCAGCATTCTGTGGAGAAAAAAACTGGTGTTCTCTTCACAAGCAGAAGGCCCTGAGTTCGATCCCCAGCACAAAAAAAAAAAAAAAAACCACAGGTGTTCTCTATACTCAGAAATTTTAACTTAACCTCATTTTTCTGAGAGCTCCCCCCTCGCCAATGCCTAGTACCCCTTTAGAGAGTAAGTCTTCAATCTTCTGTTCAGATGCAATTTGGAAAGTTGCTTGACTTCTTAGTTAGGGAATAGATATCTTGAGAGTCCAATATCTTTGCTTTGTTTTCAGCTGGTCTGTCTTTTGAGCCTCCTGTTTATCTGTATTATAACTTTTCCCCTGGTTGACTTGGGTCTTAGTGTTAGGGCTTTTCTAAGTCAGTCACCACTCCCCTATTTGCTTTTCAGTTCCTGGAATTTTGTCATTGTTACCTTCTCTCCCATGCGTTCATTTTTAGAAAAGTGTAGAGTATAATGTGTGTGTGCAGCGGACCAGCTCTAAGTGAATGTCCACAAGTCTCTTTTTATTTCACCTCCCCAAAGGGAAATTTATTTCTTGCTCTCACCCTCTTCCTCCTCCCCTCTCTCTCTTCAAGTAACAATTTTGAACTTGTGAAACTGGGTTCACCACAGCTGCTATTTACTGAGTGGCTGTATTTAAGCAGCTAACTTAACGTATCATACCTACCAAAGTACCTTTTGTAAACCTTTTAAAGGAGTAACAAGTTCCATCCACATGTGTGTTTCTCTTATTTTTCAGGTAGTGCTATTCATAAGATGATCGTAGATAGGCAGTACATGGGTGTATCTAAGCGGAAATGTATTGTGTGGGGTGTGGCCTTCTTGTCTGATGGCACTGTCATAAGTGTGGACTCTGCTGGGAAAGTGCAGTTCTGGGATTCAGCTACAGGAACACTCGTCAAGAGCCATCTCATCGCAAATGCTGATGTACAGTCCATTGCTGTTGCTGATGTAAGTATATAGTCCTGCCTTTTGAGTGGTTGATACACCACCTGGGTAGTGAGCCACTGATACCTGACAGACATTGTTTCCTGATCTAGACATAGTGGAAAAGGTAAAGACTCACACTATTTCCATGAATCTAACAGAGTATTCTGTGAAAGCTCAGGTAGTACAGGTGTTTTTTCAAGTTCTGATTCCCTCCCATTAATACTGTCTGTTTATGGATGGAGCACAAGCAGCCTAGATGAATCTTGAGAAGTGCTGTTTCCACTCTGTATGCTTGATGTCCGGTTTCCTATCTAGAGACATTAGCAGAGAACTTTATGATGATTTTGAGAAGATTCATTTTCTGCTATCTTATATTGCCTAGATTTGTGCTGAAGAAGTGTGCCTCTTTCCTTTTGGTAACATGAATTCTAATTCGGAAGGCTTTGGGTCATTTAGCAGTGAGGCATGGAAAGTAGCTTCGAGATTTGTTGGTGACTTTTTTTTTTTAAGTAGGTATTTTTTACCTACTTATTGTGAATATTACATGCTCTCTCCTACATGTAGAATCCAGTTTCTCTTGTAACATTCATGCCCTTTTTTGCCTATAAAATATTCCTGTCCCATTTCATAGATTTTTCTATGAAGACAATTTGTGTATGTTAAAGCCCTGTAAAACACTGAGAGGTTACATATAAACTCTTACATAGATATAAGATGAAATGAGTAGCAGGAAATGAATCCAAAAATTATTGAATTTAGTACTGTTTAAAGTATAATTACTTAGCTGGGTATGGTAGCACATGTGTATAATCCCAGCAGTCCTCATGGCTGAGGTAGAAGGATCACACGTTCGAGCCCAGCCTGGTATCACAAAAAGGCTGGAGATGTGGTTCAGTATGAAAGCTTGCATAAGGTCAGCATTTAACCTAACTGCTGAATTTGATTTGGTTCTCATCCAATTCTGTTTGCAACCAGAATCACAGAAAGACAATTCGCATGAGGTACCACATCCGCTTCAATTTGTCAGTAGGGGGCACACTCTTACTTATGTCTGACTTTGCTCCCCTGATGGAATTGTTAGCTTACGGAAGGGAAAGACCCTGGAACCTCCCTTCTAATTCTGGGAACAGGCCTTCTCCTGAGTGGCCCAGACAGAAAACATCAGGGAATGTTTTTCCCATGTGGACCCTGCTTTGTTCATGTGTACATTCCTTATGATTGAATTTCTCAGGAGGAAGACAGTTTTGTGGTGGGTACAGCTGAAGGCACAGTGTTCCATTTTCAGCTGGTCTCTGTGACTTCCGGTGGCAGTGAGAAGCAGTGGGTGCGGACCAAACCGTTCCAGCACCACACCCATGATGTGCGCACTGTGGCCCACAGCCCGACAGCACTGATATCTGGAGGTAAGTCCTGTTCCTGGGCCAGCCTGCCACTTTACTCTCCCAGCTCTGGTTATTTTCACACTCGACTTCACGTTCTGTCTCCCTTCTTCCCTACCCCTTGCCCCAGGCACCGACACCCACTTAGTCATTCGCCCTCTCATGGAGAAGGTGGAGGTAAAGAATTACGATGCTGCTCTCCGAAAAATCACCTTTCCCCATGTAAGTATCACTCTCCCATTGACTGTGTCCCCTCCCCTCCCTATCCCTTAAGACTGAACACATCTTACACACTGTGGGCAACTTTGTAGGCCTTTCTGTGGCTCTGTTCTTCATTTTTCTGTTCCCAAGGCAAGCCTCCTTCAATCTTGGGGTACAGGATTTGTGGCAGAATAATTTTTCCAAATAATTGTGGCTTATGGGAATTTGATTAGTTTGCTTTCCGTTCTTCTGAGGAGAAGCAGAAAAATGCAGATTCCCAGTGTTTCTTCCTAGGTAAATGGTGCTGTGTTCTCAAGCGAGTCCTCCTCCACGCCTGCTTCCACATTCCATTTGCCAGGGACCTTGCTGAGTCTGTCTCCTCGTTATCATACTGTGTAGATTCAGTCTTGGATACAGTTGTACACAAACATATTGTTATTGAGGTATGTTTGGTACAGAAGAATCACACATATTTAATGTATATGATTAGATTTGGTTGGACATAGTCCTCATTATCTCTTGAATTGAGCCATTTCTTTGTGCTGCCATTGCCCTAGTTTGGATCAGTGTCTATTCCTTAAGGAATTAAGCAGCAGCTTCCTTAATGATCCCCTTTTTTTTGTCGTTCTAGCCTATTCTTCAATGATCTGCTTAAGAGCAACTTTGTTTATTACTCCTGCTTAAAAGCCTTTGGCTGTCTCTGCCACCTTTGGCATAGACACCTAATTCCTTAGCACAGCATGCCGAACCTGTCAGTCTTGGGCTGGTCCTTCAGCTTCTCTTAGCATTCCTTTCACACATTTGTAGCAGCCCCTTCTCCACCCTGGCTAGCCATTCTGAAAGTCTCATCTTATTCCTTTGCCCTTTTACTTCTGAACTATTTCACATGCCATCATCGTTCTTCCTGGAACATCCTGCCCCGCCTTCTTCCCTAGTGAGCATCTTCTGGGCGCCTGTGTTTACCCCACGAGGCTGGGTTAGCTGTCCTTTCTGCTTTTTTCTGTTGTGTACTTTGCTTAGCCATGTTAGGCTTTTTGGCACACTGTAGCATAACTGCCTATTTAATTCTTTGTCACCCTTTAGACTGGAAGCTTCTTGAAAGCAGTATCTGCTTTTAGTCACTATTGTGTTCTCAAATCCCAGGGAAGTGCCTGCCCTGTGGTAGAATTTAGGGAATGTTTACCACCTCAGTGGATTTCAAGAATAAAAGAGGTGCTGAGATATTGCTGCTGCATCTGGTACTAAGGCAGTAGATGACTTTATTTATAATTTTTCAATTCTTGGGTGCAGCGGCGACTCATTTCCTGTTCTAAAAAGAAGCAGCTTCTCCTCTTCCAATTTGCTCATCACTTGGAACTTTGGCGACTGGGATCCACAGTTGCAACAGGTAAGGTAGAAGAAAGTTTTTTCAATAAAAAAACTGGAAGCTGGGTTTGGTATCACATGCCTGTAATCACCGCAGTCTGGAAGGCTGAGGCAGGAGGATTGCAAGTTTGAGCCCAGTGTGGGCAATTTAGCAAGACCCTGTCTCAGAATAAAAAATTAAAGAAAAAGTTGGTATTACAGCTCAGTATGAAGACCCTAGAAGACCATAGGTTCAATCCCTAGTACTGGGGGAAAAATTGTTCAGTAAATCAACATTTTTCTGTTTTCCCATGGGTAGAGCTTCCATTATACCAAGGAGTGATTTCTTAGGTGAAAAAAATTACAAATATTCTTCTTTGATAAGAAAAAAGACTCAGGGAAGTTTCTTGTTTCAGGCAAAAATGGGGATACCCTTCCACTCTCTAAAAATGCAGATCATTTACTGCACCTCAAGACAAAGGTAAGGAAGGTTCACTGAGTGTTCAGTCTCTGAAATCCAAAGCATTTCTCTCATTCTGAATTTTGAGAGTTGCGTAGTTCACAACATAATTGCATAAATTCTAAAACTATTCGAATGAAGGACTGTTGTCACCAGAGCTAGATTTCATGTGATTATAAGTTGGGCGCTCAGAATATATTAGACAAATGCATGCAGGAAATAGTTTTTTTGTCCTTTTAATATTGTTATAAAAAATGGCACGCATATTTTTAAAAACTCACATGGTGTGAAGTGTATATAATGAAGCATGAGCCTCCTCCTCACCCCATGCTTTCCTCATCCCACTCTACAGAGATAAGCACTGCCAACAATTTTTTATATAGCCTTCTAAAAAAATTCTCCCACTGTTTTGTATATGTATATATCCTTTTTACATTAATAGGACTACTAGGCAAACTCCCATTATCTTCCTTTTTCATGAGAGGTGGTGCTGGGGATTGAACTCGGGGTCTTGTGCTTGCTGGACATTTAAAAAGATCTTTAGGCCAAGTGTTGGAGCTCTTGGGAGTCTGAAGCGGGAGGGGAGTATCGCTGCAAACTTGAGGCCAGTCTGGGCTACATAGTGAGTGCAGGGCCAGGTTAGACCACATAGTGAGACCCTGTCTCAATATCCCCCCCCAAAAAAAGAACTTTATTTCAGTTGAACATTTGTCAATATAGTCTCACTGTAAAGAATTCAAATAGAATGTTTATGTCCTTCACCACCTCTTCTACTCTCTCTTTAATTGTTAATTGATGAACTATATACCCTTTCTTCCACATCTCTTTTCCTCTGTGTGTGTGTGTGTGTGTGTGTGTGTGTGTGTGTGTGTGAGAAAGAGTATGTGTCATTATATACATAACATGTATTTCTGGATGTGGTGGTGCATGCCTGTAATCCCAGCACTTGGGAGGCTGAGGCCAAGAGGATCAATGCGAGTTCGAGGCCACCCTGGGCTACATAGTGAATTCAAAGTTAGCCTGAACTACATGGCAAGACCCTGTCTCAGACAACCAAAGTATTAAATCATTTTGTTTTTTGAGCTTTTTAAAATTATGTTACATTGGACTTTTCCTTTATTCTCCAAATATTTTTCATTTACTCTTTCTTAGGGGTCTTTAAAACAAGTTGTCAGAGGCAAAGCAGAAAATGAGTACTCTCAGTCACTTATCCTCCCAAGCCTTCCTGCATTAAATGCTTCCTTGCTCAGGTTTCTTAAGTATGAGACTGAATTACTCAAAAGGAGCCAGGTTTGGTGAGACGTGCCTGTAATTCCAGTACTTGGAAGGCTGAGATAGGAGGATCTCAAGTTCAAGACAGCCTGGACTACGTAACTTTATTCTTGGATTCGGAAATTCATGTAGAACTTTATTCTTAGATTTGGAAATCAAAGCCACGATCACAGTGAAACACAGCATGTAAGTGTCAGGATTATGTAGGTGTTTGTGGAAATGTCCGGAGTGGCAAGAGCATGATGATCCATGTCACAGTGGATGTTGTCATACGTTTTGCACACTCATCTTGCTTCCTACTGTTGCCAGGGCCCTGAGAACATTATTTGCAGCTCTATCTCCCCATGCGGAAGCTGGATAGCCTATTCTACAGCGTCTCGGTTTTTCCTCTATCAGTTGAATTATGAACATGACAACATAAGCCTCCACAGAGTAAGTAGTAGGCCAATGTGTGCTCGCACAAGAAGGAACTCCCTAAATGTGTGATTTTTGTGTGAGGTGGAAATGAATTGGGTGAGAATCCTTGTTCAGTGAAAAGCTATTTGGAGACAGCTGTAGCAGAAATTTTTTATTTCCATTTTTAATTGATTATGTTTTGGGAGGGGTGGGGAAGTGCCAGAAGTAGCAGTAAAGTCTAGGCTCTTTTGCTTAGTGGTTTCATATGTAACTTAACTGTTTTCTTTTTTTTTTTTTTTGGTGCTGGGAATCGAACTCAGGGCCTTGTGCTTGGGAGGCAAGCACTCTAGCCACTGAGTTAAATCCCCAGCCTCCTTAACTGTTTTCATGGTAAGGAATTACATATTTACTGTCAAGATGAAAAGGGTCATAACAGGCTACAGTAGGTAGGCCGGTGTTCTGGACCCTTGGTCAGGTGGCTTGCTTAGAGACAAGAAGTGTTAGTGTAGTTTAAGCTGGTTGAGATTGTTTTTGTCGGGGCTATAGTCTATCTTCTTTACTCGCCTTTCACTGTTGCCTTACCCACAGGTTTCCAAAATGCCAGCATTCCTTCGTTCTGCCCTTCAGATTTTATTTTCTGAAGATTCAACAAAGCTCTTTGTGGCATCAAATCAGGGCTCTCTACATATCATTCAGCTGTTGGAAGGAAGCTTCAAGCACCTGCATACTTTCCGGCCTCAGTCAGGTGGGAGTTTGGTGGCTGACGACAGGGGAGAGTTGTTGGCTTCTCAGGTGTAATGTTTTTCCTTTTAGATTTCAGTGTCAGAGGTTCTCAGACACTCTTCTGACTGTGCAAATACACTCACTCACATATTTCCAGCTTAAAGTAGGAGGCGGTATCTGGCAGATGAAGATACAGTCGCTATGAGATCTGAAATGTTCTCCACACCTACTCTTTTCTCACTGGGTTTTTGATTCCTTATGTGGGGGCCAGAGAAGTTCTGTCATCCTTCTCAGGAGTTTTGTTGGGAGGGTAAAAATTTATCTGTAATCCTGATGCCCAGAAGTAACTGTCCTTAATATTTTAGTGTTTTCCAATATGTGTTTGGATGTTTTTAGTGTTTTCTAATGTATATCTGTGGATTTTACCTGTGTTCATTTCATGTTCCTGACTGTTTCTTCGTGCTTCTTGAGAACATGAGTATGCATCAGTAAGTGTGACCATATATACAGTGGTGCTTCGGTTTATGAACTTAATTTGTTTAATGATTTTGGGGAAGATGACCGTGGCCGTGTTTGTCACCCAGTGCAGTTTGCAAATGGAAGCAAAATTTTGCCAAACGCTTTTGTTTGCAAACTGAACTGTTCGCAACAGAAGCCTTCGTGAACCTAGGTATTACTGTACTAAGCTTTGTTGAGTTAACTATTGAGGATTTAAACTTAGCACCTGACTTAAGTTTGTAGCTTGACGCTTCCCACTTTCTGTTCTCCTTTTGTTTTACCTGCTTTATTGTCATTTAAATTCCACCAGCCCAGAGATGCAAAAGAAATCTGCACTGTAACAGTTAGCTACATTAAGCTAACTTAACGTAGCTAGGTACTCAAAAAGGAGGAGAAACCTATGTTTAGTACCTGTGTATTGGATTTTTTGAGTACCTATATATGTTTTTTATTACGAAATTTAGACTGTCTTGCTTTTAGCACACTTTCTACCATCCCCACTCATCCCTTAGCAGTTGGTTTATGTGTTGTTATAAAGCCCTTTCATTGTTTGGGGATGCGGCACTTATTTTGGCATATGGTACTACTGTCTTTTTTTTTTTCCTACCTCTTCATATTGCCAATTGATTTAAAGTTTCTTGGCGACAAAAGTGACCTACACGTGCCCCTTAGTGCTAAATAGAGAGCAGGCACCCATAAACTTAAAGATATTCTTCAAGTCTGTTGAACTTGCTGTGTGTCCTTTACTTTGATTTAAAACAATTTAGGAGTTTGAAACAGATATATAGATTTTAGTGATAAACACTATGATTTTGAAAGTGTAGAAAATGGCTTATTCAAGCTCGTCCAAGTGATGCCTTCATTTTTATCTCTCTGGCCCCTCTTTACATGAGGGTTGGCTGCTTATAAAAAGGTTAACATTTAGAACTAATTTGCAAAATTCTCAACAAATTATCTTGGCAACGACTCAAAACTCTGTGAGTCTCATTGGCTTCTGCCATTTTCTTCAGGGCAGTGCTGGCTGTGGACATGGAATTCAGAGACTGAGTTGTTGTTCTGCCCTCACAGGGACAGTGGAGGCCATGTGTCTCTTGGCGGTCAGTCCGGATGGAAATTGGCTAGCTGCATCAGGTACCAGTGCTGGAGTCCATGTGTATAATGTGAAACATCTAAAGGTGAGCATAGGATCTTGTAGCAGTAGTCTGAGTCACACAAGGGGATGTTAGTCCTGCTTTTATAAGAGTCAAGGTAGAGCTGGGCATGGTAGCGCACACCTACAGTTCCAGCACTTGGGAGGCTGAGGCAGGAAGATCACTGCAAGTTTGAGGCCAGCCTGGGCAACATTCTGAGTTCAAGATCGGCCTCAACTACATAGTGAAATACTGTCTCAAAACAAAACAAAAAAAGATTCAAGGCAGATTGGAATGATGTGTAAATTTATTAGACATTTTAAAAACTCTTATAAACCAGCAGATTTTCCTGTTTTGGATTCCTGTTTTATTTCTCTGGAACCCAAATCTATACTCTGTAATACTAAAATCAGTCAGTAGAATAATAAACTATTTGTACAGAAATTTGAAATTAAGAATTTGTAGGTGATGAATCTATATCCAGGTTATTTCTGTATTTGAGGAAGGGAAAATTCTTATATAAATAGCTAATTGGAGATAATTATAGTGTTCATATAATCCCAAGCTATTTTTAAATTAAACAGCCATAAACTTGAAAAAAACAGTAGTGGGAAAACATTTTTCACTGGTTAGTATAAGACCGTCATTCATACATTCAGTCACAAATGATCCTTTTTAGCCAGGCATGGTGGTGCGTGCCTATAATCCCAGCACTCAGGAGGCTGAGGCAAGAGGATGGCCACAAGTTCGAGGCCAGCCTGGGCTACATAGTTCAGGGCCAGCCTGAACTGTTTAGCAAGACCTTGTCTCAAAAAACAAAAAAGTAAATGATCCCTTTTAAATTCTCATCTTCATCATAAACACTTGTAACTACTCAAAACTTGCAGTAAGCATTAAAGTTTAGAGACATCAAACTGCAACATTTCCTGGATTTTGCTGTTACAGCATAACTTAGTCTTTATGATATTGTGGCAGGAGCATATACTAAACATTTTTCTCTGAGCCTTGCATAGCAGAAGAGTGTTTATGAGCTCAGCAGTAAGTAGAATGTTGTCAGGCATCAAAAGGCCCTGGGTTTGAGCCTCAAAAGAGAAAAAAAGAATGTTCCTGTGTAAGGCACAGATACCTTGCAGTTGTACATAAATGTCTATCCCCAGGCATTAATTTCTTTTAAATCCAGTGTAGACTATAGATTCTCTGATCAATGACATATTTATGAGCAATTTGTACAAATTTACCCTGATGGAAAGACCTTATTCTTGAGTTCTTTCTCTGTAAGTTCTGTTAGTAAGTAAATAT
>PVJO010025957.1:0-21834 GCA_004026905.1 Hystrix cristata
CATGCTCCTGGATAGGAAGAACCAACATAGTGAAAATGGCTATACTTCCTAAACTATTATACAGATTTAATGCAATTCCAATCAAGATACCACCAACATACTTCAAAGAATTAGAAAGGACAATCATGAATTTCATCTGGAACCAAAAGAGACCCAGAATAGCAAAAACAATCCTAAGCAACAGGGGAAAGGCAGGGGGGCATCACAGTCCCCAATCTAAAACTATACTATAAAGCTACAGTGATAAAAACTGTATGGTACTGGCAAAAAGACAGAGCTGAGGATCAATGGAATAGATTGGAGGATGCAGAAACAACTCCAAATGCACTCAAATACCTCATCGCCGACAAAGGAGCCAAACACCCTCACTGGAAGAAAGGTAGCCTCTTTAACAAATGGTGCTGGACAAACTGGCTTGCCACATGCCAAAAACTAAAACTAGATACATGTCTCTCACCATGCACTAAACTGAGATCGAAGTGGGTCAAAGATCTAAACATTAAAACAGAAACACTAAATTTACTGGAGAATAGAATAGGAATAACCCTTGAAGACATAGGGGTTGGGAAAAAATTTAAGGACAGAATCAAGACTGCACAGGAAACAATACAAAGAATCAGTGCTTGGGAACACATGCTATTAAAAAGCTTTTGCACAGCAAAAGAAATCACCAGTAGAGCAGGATGAAAAACCACGGATTGGGACAAAATTTTTGCTAGCTATCCATCAGACAAAGGTCTAACATCTAGAATACATAAAGAACTCGAAAAAATTAAACCTCCCAAATTTAAAGACCCAATCCAAAAATGGGCAACTGAAATGAATAAACATTTCCCAAATGAAGAAATAAAAATGGCAAATAAATATATGAAAAAGTGTTCAACATCACTAGACATTCATAAGATGCAAATCAAAACAACATTAAGATACCGTCTCACTCCAGAAAGAATTGCGTCTATGAAAAAATCAACCAACAACAAATGCTGGAGGGGATGTGGGGAGAAAGGAACCCTCCTCCACTGTTGGTGGGAATGCAGACTGGTCTAGCCACTGTGGAAATCAATATGGAGATTCCTCAAAAAACTACAACTAGAGGTTCCATTTGATCGAGCTAGTCTATTCCCCTACTGGGGATCGTTCCAGAAGAGTTAAAATCGTCATACCACAGAGATATATGCACAACCATGTTTATAGCAGCACAGTTTGTAATAGCTAGATCTTGGAAACAACCCAAATGCCCAACGACCAATGAATGGCTAAAGAAGATGTGGTTTTTCTACATAATGGAGTACTACACTGCCATAAAGAAGGATAAACTAGAGTCATTTGTATGTAAATGGATGTTCCTTGAGAATATACTAAGTGAAATAAATCAGACACTCATGAGCACACATAGAATTGTTTCTCTGATATGAGAAACCACAACTGTAAATAAGAACAAAATAGTATAACAGATATTATATAAAAGGAAGATAACATACAAAGAAGAGGAGTACTAGAAAGAGGGAAGGGGGAAAAGCAAGAAGGGAAAAAACGGAAAGAAAGGGGCAAGGGAAATCATGGAGAATTGTAAATAAACCTGCTGTAAATAGGGATGGAGGGAACAGAAGGGAGGGGAGGGTCGGAGGGGAGAACCAAGAGACACCATGTACAGGTACAAAACAAACATGTTAAATGTGATCAATATATGGACAATGTACCAATACATGTTGTTGGTTAAAAAATAAAAATTAAAAAAAAATCTGAATAATATGGTGAACTACTTTCCTAAAAATAATCCTTACTTGGCCCAAGTGTCTTATACTTGAAAAACACTGCTCAATTAAGTTGCTGATTCTTTTTTTTTTTTTTTTTTTTGCCTTTTTTTTTCTTTTGGTGCCGGGGATCAAACTCAGGGCCTTGTGCTTCCTAGGCAAGCACTCTTAACCACTGAGCTAAATCCCTATCCCCAAGTTGCTGATTCTTAAATTTGCTAATATTTTAGAATTTTTATATTAGTCTGAGGAGTGACAGTGATCTATAGTTTGTGTCAGGTTATTCTTACCAGGCTGTGCAGCATCATGCTAGCTTCTAAGCTTTCCTTTTTTTCTATGCTCTGGAAAATAAAGCATAGGGAAATTTCTTGGAAGGTGAGAGAACTAATCTCTGACATCAGCAGCACTGGGTGTCTTCACTGAAGAAACTTGACTGCATATTCATTTTCAGTTTTTTATTATTTATATCAGTTTAATTATTCATATTTCCCTCTAACATTGTCCATTTCAATCATAAATTCAAATGTACTGGCAGGAGTTATATTTAAAATCTACTAGATTGATTTAATCCCCTCTACATAATATGCCAAGGACTTAGAGGTACACTAGTACTATGTTTCTATCGATTTTTCCTTGTTATTACAAAGTTTATAACTTTATCCATCTTTGTTCTATTATTTGGCACGTAAGTTATCTTGGATTATATAAAATAACCTTTGCTGTCTCGTTTCATACATTTTTTCTTCTGTATTTATATTTTGTATTAGAACATGTCTTCCTCCCCTCTTTTGGGTTAGGGGTAATATATATACTTGGCACTCTGTTTACTTTCAAATTTTCTACCCCACTGTTTTAAGATGTCTCCAGAAAGTATTAGCCAGTTGAACTTCATTTAGTAACCCAATTTAAGTCCCTTTCTTTTAATAGGAGTATTTTACTCATTTAGATTTCAAATTAATAGAATTGATTTACTTGTACTTCCTTTGTACTTAGCTCTCAGGGTTTTTGCAGCTCTGGAATTTCCTTGTTTTTATGTAGCAAACAGATTCATTTAGGAATTTTTCTAAGGGAAAAAAGTACATAATTTTACACAGAATTTCAAAGTGTTCATAGTCTCTGAAGTCCATCCATGCATCCTATGGTTCACTGAATTCCATTTTAAGGATCTCTGTTCTACCTCTTACTTTTTGGTTTTTGATTTGTAGTAGTAGATAATGTTAACATTCCTTTACAGTTGAAAATACGTATCTCTTATCATTTTAGAAATGCAAGAATAGTCTATTAGGAAACCTATCAATACAAATTTATTTGTGTAACAGACTCAGTTTATGATAACTGTGTATTGTGGGATTTTAACAAGGATTAGTTGATATATTTTATAATAATAGCAGAGCAGCTATTTACTACCACATAGTTAGACAGGTTATACTAGTTAATACAATTACTCTTCTACTGTGTCTTCTGCATTCTTAACATTTTTAATCGATTACTTGACTGGCTGGAATAGTATTTCACATGATCACTTCAGTAAGGGTACCTGGGTAATATATTCTTCCCCTTACATTTCTAAGAATGTATCATCTTCACTGATAATGGCAACTAATAAAGATTCAGAAATCATGAGTCAGAACCTCTCCTCTTTAAATCTCCATTGATATTATTTCAACTATCTTCTGGCATTTAACATTTAAGAGAATAAG
Source organism: Hystrix cristata (assembly GCA_004026905.1). Taxonomy (NCBI): domain Eukaryota; kingdom Metazoa; phylum Chordata; class Mammalia; order Rodentia; family Hystricidae; genus Hystrix; species Hystrix cristata. Next base: position 3,455 of record PVJO010025957.1, read on the forward strand.
TCTTGAGGCCAACTGCATTTATTCAACAAACACTAAATGCAACCTTATTATGGGCCATGCAATCTAATGGATGTTAAAGACACAATGAAGGAAAAAAAACAACACTCCTATTGTGTTAAATATATATTCTACCTATGTCCCTGCTCATTGCACACAGCTCCCTGAATCCCTTGGAATTTCTCAGGGGATAGAAGCATCTTTCCTTCTGATGAGCACAAAACTCTTGCTGGGATCCAAGACAAATTCAGGGTAGAAGTTGGTGGCTAAAAACATCAAGGCATGATCAGAGAGGTTGGAACTTCAACACTACTTCTCAACCCCTAAGGAGAAAAGAGCTGGAGATTGAGTTAAGCGCCAATAGTCAATGATTTGATCAATCATGACTGATCATAAAAACCCTAAATGATGGTACACAGAGAGCGTCAAGATTAGTGAACACACCTAGGTGCTAGGAAGGTGGCATGCCTGGAGAGAGCATGGGTGCAAATCCTTCCTCATACTGAACTCCATCTATGCATGTCTTCCACCTGACTATCAGTTATAACCTTGAAAACATACTAGTAAGCGAAGAGTACGCCTGAATTGTGTCAGTCATTATAGCAAATTGTCAGCATTGGCAAGTGGGTTGTGAGAACTCCCCCACCAATTTTCTAATTGGCCTCTGAAGTGGGAGCAGTTTTGTGGGACAGCCTAAACCTAAAGGGTCTACGCTAACTCCAGGTGGTATTAGGATTGAACTGAACTGTACTGCACCCATCTGGTGTCCAGAGAAGTGAAGAATTGGTTGGTATGAGGAAAAACCAACCTACATATGTGGTGTTAGAAATGTGAGTAAAAACAACTCAGGCCTATTCTAGTGGAGCATACACCCTAGCCAAAAGAGGCAAAAAATAATACTTTGATGTAAGTAATACAGCCTGATATGTGAGAAAACAATTAAAAATAGAATGAGGGCATTTTCTTTGTGCATATATAGTTATTAGAATCTTCCTTTCATAACCTAATTAGGGAGGCTCGTTAGAAAATGTAAATCTACATTTCCAGTTTAGTGATTCATCAAGTCTGAGAATCACACATGGAAAAATGTGCCTCTCTCATTTTTTTCCACCTTTAGTGAATTTCACTGCACTCTTCTTCAGCTTTCTCTATTACTCTGGATACTAAATAAAGAACACTATGGGCTATAGCCTGCCTCCTTCCTGGTGTAACAATCTGCTGCATTGTAGAAAGGCCTGACTGGCTTTCTACCAGTTAGAATCACCATGTAGATAGCCATAATTCACACTCCCACACTCCTATGTGGAGACAGAAAGGAAAAAGAGATTTCAACCACCCTCTGTCCCTGCCAATGAGGTGCTGGTAGAATCTCAGTTTGGAGACACAGATTACACTGTGGGAGGGATACAGATTAGACTCTTTCCTATCACATCTCTACCATATTTGTTCTGTATTCTATGTTTAGCTCATGAGGATGCCCTCTGACCTAGTTTTCAGATTTGGGACAGATTTTCCCGTTTTCGAAATCTGTTGGTAATTTCAAACGGAATGGGAAGAAGGAATTAATTCCCATCACGTACCTATCTACTTTATGTCAATTAATTTTGTGCTTTAATAATTATTTTTAAAATATGATAAAAATATTTCTCACAGTAATCTGTTTAAATTCTTACTTCCTTTACTACCTACCTATGAAATTAAAAGAAAATGACAGTTTATCTCTGATAACTTCACATTTTTCTCCAAGTAAACTACATGTAAGTTTTTGTTAAGTATAAACTGTAAAAATTTTGGTGATTGGCTATATTGTAACTTATGAAAGAAGTTCACTATAAGTCTACAAATGTAAAACCAAACATAATTACCTAATCATTTAATGCCATCTAATACTTTGAAAATTTATATGTTGCCAACTTAAATTCCTATGTAATAATGCTTAAGGTTTTTCACAATTCATATTTCCACACACACAATATACCCTATGCTATGTCCCCCCAGAGTTGGACATAAGTTAACGAAAAAGGTCCACAGTCACAAAATTCCAAGAACCAATGAAAGCCAGCAAGAACCCCAAGGTCCTACCTTCCGGTGGTAAACTGAAAAGCTGGGCCACAGGTCCACTCACAGGCATCACTGGTAACTGGAAATGGAAAGAACTTTTAATTGTTGGAAGTGGCAGGCGATTTTTGGGAAAACACTTCCTCATTATCAGACTGGAAGTATTCACAAGAGGATCAAGAGTCCGCACTGCCAAACACTCCTGTTGTTTAAAAGACAGAAAAAAAAGAGAATGTGCCTTTGGTAAATAGCTACACCAATCATACATTACCTCAGAAATTAAGACGTAAACAATTTTCTAGAGACAAATATTACCAAAACCAGTATTTTAATATAGGATAACTACAAAATAACTTTACTGTTCAGAAGTACCTATTTGTAAAAAATAACCTCATGTGGCAAATTTTCCCTAATATTTTAACATGCAGAAATCAGTACCATCTCTGACACCAAAAACCACTGGAATACTATTTATCAGTGATGACAAACCTTTTAGAGCTTCCAATAACAAAAGCCCACTGTGGCATGCCTGCCATAGCTTCGCCACCACTGCTATATTTGAATGACCTAGGGGATGTTTAGTTTAGCAGTTTTTTTAAAGTTTATGGGGAAGAAGGGTAGAAAAGTATCAAGAAAGTAAGAAGGGCATAAGAAATAAAAAGGAACGTGTGTTTTACTGAGCCTTTCTCAGAATTCTATCAGTTATCACACGATGGTACCTTTCATAAGTTGCCTATTCACCTCATTAAAACAGACTAAATATCCAATTTGAGGTTCTAACAATTTGATTTGCTGTCCCCATATCTAATTTTCAAAAGTGTTAGGGCATAGAGGAATCTGAAACTACGCCACATCATTATTGTTGTTGACATTTAGGCAGCACTTCGATACACTATGAAGTTTTCAGTACCCATTTTCGCATCAGAAATTAAGATTCAGACCCCTCATATCAAATACTCATCACTATCTGTACTAGGAATGGTAAAAACAAGTACATACCATTGCTCTAGAAAAGAAAATACTAAAGGTAAACAAATGTGCTCCAATATCTTAACTATTGTCCTGTAAAATGAGATTGTGCATGTGTAAAACCAAGAAGGCACAACCAAGATACCTGGCTGGTATTTTGCAAAAGTCAGATTTCTTTCTAATAATTATAGCCTTCTAAACACAAGAGGGTTAGACTGTAACATCCCCATTTCCCACTCCTGACCGTCTTCTACGGATGCTAGAAAAGATCTCACTGACACACTGTCAGGGATGTGTATGCTCAAAACGGCTGGCAGAACTAGCATTCCCACTTACCGGTTTCCCCTGCACCTTCTCGGCTCAGCAAAAGCTCCATCCAGAAGGAAGACATGCAGAGTACACCCAGGCAACAGAAATACCCTGCCAGAGGCAGAGGAGCTGCAACACCCCGAAAAGGGAGCAAGCCGAACTCAGTACCATCAGCTACACACCCTGGAAATCATAGCTGCAGGGAACCCTTTCCACCCGGGGCACCCCACACTGAAGAAGTGTGCAGGGATCACTTTCCCCAGTGGCACACACTCCCTGAAGGGCACACACGAGAATGACTGTACCTTCTGGGTTTAAATTTTTTAAAACTATATATATATAATATGTACACTTCTCTGATGATGCAGTTTTCTTAAAACCCATTTCATTAGTACATTAAGTAGGGTAACAGGAAGAAAATAATTCACCTGTGAAGTGTTATACAAAATCTTCATCCCATTGGCATTGATAAATGCTTTTCTTCCCAACTTGATGTTTGTAACACTTTTTAAACTTTGCAAAATTCCTTTCCGAATGAGCATATTTCTATGTCGGTTATCATGGCGGTGCCAATCTACATAAATTGTTAAAAGCACTTGGACATATCCTCTGTCTACAGCTCTCCTGGCATTTGTTTCTTTAACAAAAGAAAATTGACAAAGAATATACTTTAAATGACAATAGAAAAGGGTGGGAAAAATTAAAAATATAACCTCAATATTGTGATGAATTCTTATCATTTTTCTTCTTGGCTTTTTGTTCATTTTGAGACAGGGTCTCACTCTGTATGGCTGTGGACTTGCTATATAGCTCAGGCTCACCACAAACTTGCAATCCTCCTGCCTCAGCCTTCCAAGTGCTGGGATTATAGACATGTGCCACCACATGTGGCTGAATTCTTATAATTCTTATAATTCCCCTCCCAAAAACATGTTTTTCTAACAAAATAAATGACAAGTTCTAGAAGGTCTTATAACATTTTCCAGGAATTTCCTGCCCATATAAATAATTTATAATTTTATAATTTATAAATATCAAAATCTCTTTTGTAATATTAGGTCATCTTTTAAAATATACTAATAAAAGCCTCATATATTTTGAAAGTTATGAGTACACTGACATTATATCAAAAGGAATTTACAAACCTTTCACCTACTGTTCACATTATCTTGTTAAAAGCCATTATCACCTTTGTGAACTTCTACTACCAAACTCCATGTTCTCCCTGAAATTAACCCCACCAGACTGTAGCTTCCATAAGAAACTTTATGTTTCCATGGAAATTAATTGCTCGAATGATATCACAACTATATAAAACCCATGCCATAACAACACTAATTTTAAAATACACCTTCCTAATATGAAAGGCAAGGAGCATTACATGATTAGAACATAGTGCTTTGGGGCATTAAAATTTTAATGTAATGAAAAGCATATTAAGGGTTTTGTATAAAAGGTCAATTACATTGGAGTACAAATTTAACCTATTTTACTATTTTTAAAGTATCAATATTTAAGATTATTAACCAAAAAAGAGTGTATTTTACTAAGATAGCAGCAAGGAAATCATATCGCAGCAACATATGGAGCTGGTCACCGATACTTTTGTGAGTTCACTGTAAGTACCATAAGACAATGGATTGGCGTGCCAACCCAGCTGAGGCTGTGCAGTTACAAAGAAATAGTAATCTCTTCTTAATGTCAAATATCTCTCTAAAATGATCCCAGGTTCATGGCAGGGACACTAAGATGACATAGACTTTAGATGGCCTGAGACGATTATTATAGTTTCCGAATTCAGTATTACATACATACCTAAAGCATAACACTGGGATATATTTGCTAATTCCCTTCCAAAACTATATTCTGACATTAGAGAGGTAGAAGCAAGTCGCAAGGGAAAGAAAGTGTTCTTATGTGAAAGCTTTCAAACCTCTATTATATCTAAAATAGCTGGCTTACTAAAGCTATGACCTATTTGTAAAATTAGTTCAACTGATTTGATCAACAAAAGTTTTATGTAAACAAAGTAGTTTACAACAAGCAAAATATGTAAATCTTTGGTTTACTAGATGTGAATATGTTTTTGTTAAAAGTCATTATGATCATTGCAACTATTTACTGACTTACAATTAATGACTTTGTCATTAGTGATTCTGAAAATTAGTAATAAAATTTTAAAGCTATTCTGATTCACTCCAAAAGTATACACCTTTATTAATTTAAGAATCAATCTTTAAATAGCTCGAAAACAAAGTCAAAACACATCAAAGCAAAGATACAAATACTGTTCAAAGTTAATGTGATTCTGATCTAAAGTTTATCACATTGCATAAGAAAATAAAACAACATGGATAACCTAATTGAGTACCACATACTTCGTTTCAAGAATGAAACTGTCAAATGAGAACTCTGTGATATAATACTAATAGCTCGGTGATTTTAAAATTAATTAAATCTTTACCAAGTAACAGATTTTCAATCAATTAATCATTTGCTCCTATTTAAAAAAACCAATTCTAGCAATTTAAACAAGGTTAATTGGTCTCAGCCTTGATAGCTTACTAATTGCCTGTTATTTATATTGTGAGAAGACGTATGAAAGCCATCAAGAGAGATGTTTGAGGCTAAATATGAAGACTAAAATATTAATTTAATTAACCAATCATCCAGGAGCATACTGATGAAAATTAATATTTGACATAGAGATACTGAGTATCTTGGACAGAAAAAAACATAAATGTACATGACTATTCTCCAAAAGCGTCCTAAGACACATCTACGCCAACACTTCAGTTCTGAAGAGAAAGTTTTAGTTTGTAAATTAATTTAAGTCTGCAGATTTACACTAACAGTCACTTTTTAAAATGTTATAAATTAGAATTGATGGTGAAAAACATTTCAAATAAGCGCTTCTAAATTAAAACTACATGTTATGTGCAGAGACAGTAGTTGTTCAAGATATTTCTCACGAAGTTTTCAATTTTATGCTGGGTTCATTTTTTCAAAACAATGATACATGATATTTGCTTTACTAACAGGACTTTGTTTATATAAATAACTTCAAAATAGGAAACAAATGGGCTTGAAAAAATTATATAAATGTACTGTATGAAGTACAGCTCAATGGTATACTTTGGTATGGTGAACTCATACATATGGTATGAGTTATGATGGATACTGCACTAGAAACTAAAATCAATTTCAACATTAGAATATTATAAACTAGTTTTAAAACTGTAGACTAAATTGTATTTCCAGTAAGTAAACAGAATGTTCAGAGTAAAGTAAATAGAATGTTCAGAAAAAAAAATCTAGTATTTCTAGTATTTAAAAACTTACTTGATTTTAGCAATGCAGCAAGAGTGTCTAAAGCAACCCTGTCAACACAACAAGAAAACACAAACAACAACAAAACTAGTAAAATTAATCTACAATCATAAATTCATACAATCTTGTCAGATAAGTAATTATTATCTATTTCAAGATTTACTGTTATTAGAGCATCGATTATATATAGTATTTCTCTACATACATTTCTCCCTTCAGTTTAAAATTAGAAACCTGATACAGTAAAAAAAAAGTAAGACAGAAAAGAAAATTAACATAGTCTTTATGTCAGAAGTTAAATGAGTGCTATCAATTATTGTACTTGTATTTGACCTTGACAGAGTCCATAAAGTAACGACACTATTAAGAATGAAAGGCCCTGAGTGCTAAAGGAATTAAATACAAACTTTAACACAGATTAATTTCCTAACTACAAAATTCTATGAATATTTTAACTTTCTGGCATACACGTATTTGAGTTCTATCAAGCTATAATCCTCACACTGAAGGTAATACCAACTATAAAACATTTTGGAACTTGGAAGTTTGGGGAAAAGAAGAAAGGGCCCTTAATATCTTTCAGCTATGAAGCACCAAAGAGAATTAAATAACAAGCCTAAATATTACCTAGAAAACTTACTGCTCCTCAAAGGACAAGGGACTAGCTCTATAGACTAAAGATACATAAATACTCAGTTACACACAGTGAAATCAGCTGCCATTAATAAGCCATAAAAATCCATAAGATATCACTACGGAAAACAAATAATTCAAGTAGTTTTTAAAAAATGAGTTACTGAAAAATGGTACTTAATTTCAATAATTTTCAAAATATAAGGCTACACAGCATAGTACCTCTCAAAAGATGTCAATAATTACAATTAATTTGCATTAAAATATGTATATTATCAAACTTAACTAAGCAATTCGCTCACCATCAAACATTTGTTGAATGCCTACTAGATACCCACAGTAGCAATGTCTTCATAGGTATAAAATTGGAAAACAAACATATCTCTTGCAGAGATAATTTTACAATCTACATAGTGTAATAAAATGTGCACACCTATGAAAAATCTACTGAAGAAATGAAAACCAAAACACAAGGCAATAAAGTAAATTTGATACATGTATAGTAGAGGAACATGAACAGATGTAGAAAACTGTAAAAAGAATAACTGATTAAAAGGCTCAAGAAGGATAGTTGGTTCACAGTAAAACCTGAAATGGTAATCTAGGACTAGGCACAAAGTAAGTGTTCAACAAATGCCCAGCAAGAGAAAGTTCTTACTCATCATACTTTGACTTGACACAAGTAAAGCAAACATATAAATCTTTATTTAGAATACTATTCATAAAAAAACAAAGTATGTCCATTTAAAAATACTATAAATTTATTAAAAGTATTATAAAACCTATAGCTTTCTAAAAACAATGTGAAATGTTGGCAGCGGAGGGTTAAAAGTAAATGAACATTACAGAACTATGTACTCAATTTTCATTACACGAATGAATCATCTGTGACAAACGTCATACTTTCACAGCCAATGCAACCAAAAGCACAAGAGATTGTAAACTTACCAGAGTTAGGAATGGTAGGGACGCCTTTAAAATCAGTCAAACTTAAACACAAAACGAAACGAATCTTCCAAATGAAACTGCTATGTATAGAGACCCAAAGGAACACAAGGCTGAGGCTCAGCAAGACTGCTCAGTGCCAGGGACCACCGGGTGCTTCACTATGTGCCTCCTGCTTTCATTCTTACAACGATCCTGCTTTATAGAACTGCCCTGTTCCGGGGGTATGGAAACTTTATAACATATAACAGGTGTGCAAAAACTCAGTTATGTGGAATATAAATCGTATGAGCCACTCATCGAGAAAGGATATTATGAATTGAGAAGACAACCTGGACAGCCAGCCGGTGAGGAGGCCGGACTCAGCACACCAAGGGCCCGGCCTCCCTGCGCAGAGGCCAAGGGAGAGAGGCGGGCAGCAGGGGCTGCCACCCAGGGAGCTCCGGCCAGCACAGAAGGTGGCGCTGGAGCACACGGGTCAGGTCCCCTCCCTGGAGAGCAGGGCTCCTGGGGCTCCACAGCCCCCGTGGGTGCTGCCGCTGCCTCTTCTTTCAGTATGTTTTGGGGTTTGGCCCCTGCCACGATGATTTGCAAACTGATGACAGCCGCCCTCCAGAAGATGCGACAACTGCTTCCTCAGGATCAAAAATGAAGACCGGAGTGCTACCCCAGGGAATTCCCAGAAGCGCAGCTCGCTGTACCAGGAGCCTGAGGGGGCCTGCTTCCTAGAAAAGCCTCGGCTGGTGTGAAGAGGCAGACTGACACACTGGCCCTCCCGGGGAGGTGCGGGGCTCACCTCTGAGAACAGGGGCCACACTGTGCAGTCCTTTGTCTACACATGAGAAGTACAAGGTTATTCAAGAGGAAGGCTCCAAGGCTTCAAACCTCAAAGGTTTTTACCTTGGCGGACTCGCAGAATGTTCACAACTCAGGATTTAACATCTTTCTATGTGAATAAGTTATGAATTCATGTGGAAGCAGATGTCATTTTAGAGTCAATGGTAACACTGAATAAGGAACACTAGGGAGGGAAAATTGACCTCAGACTTGAGTAGAACAAATTTGAAACAGACTGTCAAGACAGCCAATAAGAGACTTTATGAAGAAGTAATACTGTAACTACAATTTTCTCTAAGTCATGATACCAACAGGAAAATTTATCTACAATTTCCCCACGAAATTTCCCCTGAGAAATTTTTCTAAGCACATCATTTTAAGCATCAGAAAATTAACACAGCTAAGATGCTCCATAAATATGTGAAGCATGGCAAGAGTTTCTTTCCTACATCAGAACTTCATCTTCATTGGAGAGGTCAATAAATGCGAGGACTCAGATATAATGATTATATATCTATATGCGTGGAAGGTTGGAGTATCTAATTTTATAAAACAAACACTACTACACCAAAATGGACAGATGGGGCCCAATGCAATAATAATGTACTAATTCAATACCCCAACCTCCAACATCATTCCGAATGGGAAAAAAACTGAAACCATTTCCTCTAAGATCAAATCAAGACAAGGGTATAATTCTCACTGCTTTTTGTCAATACAGTATTGGAAATTTTATCCAGAGAAATTAAGCAAGAAAAAGGGGAAAAAAAGATACACAAATAGGAAATGAAGAAATCAGATTATCCCCGTTTGCAAAATGATATGATTCTATACACAGGGAAACCTAAAGACTCTACCAATAGAATATCAGAACTGATGAATGAATTCAGTAAAGTACCAGGGTACAAAATCTACATACAAAAATCGATAGCTTTTCTATATACTAATAAGAAATTGCTGAAAAAGCAATCTCATTCACAATAGCCACAATAAAAATAATATTGCTTCCTTTTAAGGAAGCAAAAGATCTCTACAATGAAAATTATAAAACACTGAAGAAAGAAACTAGGTATGGCCAAAAGACCTCCCATGAACATGGACTGGAAGAATTCATATTATTAAAATGTCCATACTACACAAAGCAACCTACAGAGTCAATACGATCCCCACGAAAACACCAATGACATTCTTCATGAACTAGAAAAAACCCTAAAATTCGTATGTAATCAGGTTAAGTAATTAAGCAAAAAGGAAAGCTAAAGGCTTCACAATATCTGGTTTCAACACATGCTACAGAGCCACAGTAACAAAACAGCATGGTACTAGCATAAAAAGACACACACGACAATGGAATAGAACAGAGCACACACACATCTTAGGTCAAGAGATCTCAACAACACTGCCAAAACAAACACTGAAGAAAGGACTTCCTCTTCAGCAAATGGCGTTAGGAAAACCAGATCTCCACATGTAGAAGACGGAGACTTGACTCCTATTTCACCCTGTACAAAAATCAACTCAAAAATGGGTCAAACACCTTAATGAAAGGCCTGTAACTTTGGAATTATTAGGGGAAAACACTTCAAGATACTGGGCTAGGCAATGATTTCCTGCATAAGACTCCAAAAGCACAGCAAACAGAAGTAAGGATGGAGAAATGGGATTATATCAAATTAAAAAGCATCTGCATGCAACACAATCAGCAGAATGAACACACACCTACAGAATGCTACATCTGCCAGCTATTATCTGACAGAGCATTAACATCCAGATATGTAAAGAAATGAAACACACACGCAAACATACACACACACACAAAGCAAGTAATCTATTTTTTAGAAATGGGCAATGTGAATAGATACTTCTCAAAAGAGGAAAACAAATAACCAATAAAGATGGCTAATGATATTGAGCATTATGAAAAAATGCTCCACATCATTAGCCATCAGGGAAATGTATATCAAACTACAATTATATCTCACCCCAATTAGAATGGTTACTATCAATAATAATAATAATAATGATGATGATAACAAATGCTGGCGAGGATGTGGAGAAAAAAGAACCCTTATACACAGCTGATAGTATAGCCACTAGGAAAACAGTATGGAAGTTCCTCAAAAAACTAAAAACAGAACCACCATATGACCCAGCTATCACACCGTCAGGTATACACTAAAGGAAATAAAGTAACTATACAAAAGAAGTATCTGTACTTCACGTTTATTAAGTCTCTACTTACAATAGCTAAGAAATGGAGTCAGCCTCAGCGCCTGTCGGCGCCTGTCAACAGAATAGGTAAAGAAAACACAAAATAGACACACAATTCCACAGTGTAATTCTGCCATAAAGAACGAAATACTGTCATTTTCAGGAGAGTGGATAGAAATGGAGGGTATCATGTTAAGCAAAGTAAGCCAAGGCACAGAAAAACAAGTATCATGTTTGGTATCACATGTAGAAACTAAAAAAAAAAAAAAAAAAAAAAAAAAAAAAAAAAAAAAAAAAAAAAAAAAAAAAAAAAAAAAAAAAAAAAAAAAAAAAAAAAAAAAAAAAAAAAAAAAAAAAAGACAAAAAGACAACCTGAAAATAGACTAGGGATTCTTAGGGACTAGGAAGGAGTCAGGAGAGGGGGAGTGGAAAGGAAGCTAAGGAGAGAGGACAGAAGAAGGGTGGATGGACATGATCAGGGCACAATGTATCCAGGTATGCAAATACTATAGTGAATCCCATTCTTGCATGTGTACAATTAGTGTATGTTAAGAATTATAATCTCAAAAAGAAGACAACCAGAACTTTCAATTCCAGACAAGATGAAATAAAAGAAACTAGATCTACCTTCTCATCTGAGAAGTAACTTTTCTAAAACAGCCAAGATGGAAGAACTGATGAAGCAATGCAAGACAGATGTCCACAAGAGAAAGAAACAAGCAAGGAAGGTCCTCCAGTCACGCCAGCTCTCCACGCAGCAAGAGAGCTACCCAGCCACAACACAGAGAACCTGGACGGAGTGGACCACACTCCTTGCAATGAGCTCAGGAACCCTCCAACCAAGGACATAGGAAATCCGGGAAACCAAGCGGCCAGAGTTCACAGCACATGGCAACCAAAACCAAGGAGGAGTTTGGAGTTTTTAAGAGGTTTCTGTTGGAACTTGCAGCAATGTAGTGATCAGCACCTGTGTGTGAAGTAACTAACAGGACTATAGAAAAAACAAGACTGAAAGGCCAGAGAACAGCGCCTGGTACTCACGCAGGGCCGGGAATGGGGCGTGCTCCTACCAACCAGCCCGGAGGCCTTGTCGTTCATGGGCACACAGCACAGCGCTCGGGAAGGCCGCGTCTCACAGTTGGGGAGGCTCAGCCTCACTCACCTCACAGCGTTCCAATCCCACCTCACAAACCTAAAGGACTTACAGCCAACTATTTCCAAGTCACTTCACTATATCCTGGAACAAAACTCGTATTTATAGAAATACTAATGAGGTAAAATTCAAAATATCTGGCACCCAATCAAGAACTATTAGGAACAGCACTTGTCACTCCCTCATTATGCTCTACTTGTGCCTATTTCACATGTTTATTGCTTAATCAGTCACTTAATTTTAAATATCCATGCATTTATAAGTTTTTGTAATGAGTAGATACATTGAGCATTCAAAAATCTATCAGCAAATAATTAAAAGATCTCCATTTTTAAACAAGAAAAAAATTATCAGCCTTGCAAAAAGAGAATTGAGACCCACGATGCAGAAAAATAAACCAAATGAAACTGACCTAGAAGTGACATTGCATTAGAAAACATTAAAGCAGTTACTATAATTGTATTCCATGTGTTCAAATTGCTTAAGGAAAGACAAATGTGTTGATTAAGGCAGGACAGATTTTTCAAAACTTAAACATACAACCACCATTTGATCCAGTTGCCTCTACTCCTAAGTATCTACACAACAGAAATAAAAACATATGGCCATATAAAATTTTGTACATAAACATTCATAGCAGGTTTATTTGTAAGTCAAAAACTGGAAATGCCTAAACGTCTATCAAGACATGAATAGATAAACAAATTACAGTATATGCATACTATTGTGAATACTACCCAATGATTAGAAAGATTACATGATACATGCAACATAAATGAACCCAAATAAAATCATGATGAATGAAAAACACCAGATCCTACCCCAAGAAAAGAAGTATACACTGTATGGTTCCAATTATGTAAAACTGCTGAGCATGCAAATCAATCTAAAGTGACAGAAAGCAGAGCTGTGATTCACCAAATGAAGGAGGCCAGGGAGGAACTGTCAAGGAGAATGACAAAGCTTTGGTGCTGACAGATGTTTGTGACCCTGAACATCTTTGTAACTGTGGTGACAGCTTCACATCCAGGACCACATTTCAACTGTCAGAGCTCCAGGTACTTCTTTGCCTTTCATGGGAGCTTTCATTGGTATAAAGATGAATGCATCAGTAACAGACTAAAACCCTGCATAGGTCAATTCTTACTAAACTGCACATTTTCAATATGCACAATTCACATGTGAGAAAGAGATATGCATTATTCATTAGGCAATCAGGTATTAAAAGAGAACTAAGTAAATCCTTCTTTCACTGGTACTTTGTTTAACTGCTGTATGTTATAAATCCCTTTTATTTAAAAAGTGGTAAGAAAGCTGAGACAAAATAATTATTTCCCCCAAGCACTAAGCAGTGTGATTAATCATGTCTAAAAAAACTCAACACTCACTGAATTATATGCATCTTCCCTACAGTAAGTAGCAGATTCCACCGTGTATAGTTTACCATGCAATATAAGCAGTCCCCTTGCCCCTGTACTAAGGATTGAATCCAGGGTCTTCACTGAGTTACATCCCCAGCCCTTTTTTTAATTTTACAGTTTGAGACAGGGTGTCCCTAAGTTACCAAGTTGCTCAGGCTGGCCTCAAATTTGCAGTCTTCCTGCTTCAGCCTCCCAGAGTGCTGGGAGTACAGGTGTGCACCACCACATCCAGCTAACAAGCAGTCTCTCTGCCAACTGTTTTACTACAGAGACTACCTACCCTGACCCACCTAAAACATCAGCATCTACCTACAGACAGAAGTCACGGCTTGTGAAAGATATTTTTGGTAACTAAAACTCTTTGCAAAGCCAAGAGTCCTAACACAGAGCAAAGTAAAAGATCAAAAATTGTATCTACTATTGAGTACACACAACTGACTTACTGTTAATCACTATAAGGGTGGAACTGTGTCTGAAACCCCGGGACCTCAGCCCGTAACCTCCTCTGGAAAGAGCATCCCGGCAAAGTAATCAGCACGAGGTCCTCCTGGAGCAGGCAGGCCTGTACACAACACACCGGGGTCTGGCGAGACCATGTGAAGACACCCACAAGGAGACCGCACCACCAGTGATGATGGAGGCACAGAGCTGCAACTGACTGCCTGGGACCAGGACACGGCGAGAGCCAGGCGGCGGAAGGAAGGGTCCCCTGCAGGTCTCGGAGCAGCCAGCCTATAACAAGTGGGTTATGGACTCAGCCTCTCTAGCTGCGGGCCACAAAACATCTGTGTTCTAAGTCACCAAGTTTGTGGCCATTTGTTACAACAGCCCTAGGAAACTGAAACAATATTATTAGGAGCAATTCTTGCAAAGAACTCATACAAGATTTGCCCATTTACAGCTAATTCTTTATTCAAAACTATAAAATACCTTAGAGCACCTTCAGAAAGTCCTTCTCCTTGGGACAGTTGTTTTACAACATGCTTAAACCAAATAAAACTGCTTCTGACAGTTTCTAACCCTAAAACTATACAACACTTTTGTTAATGTTTATTCTTCAACTCCGGAAAGCTGGAATATGAACACGGTTCTATTTTACTCCAAAGCCCATCAAGCTAGTTCCATAGTTTCATTAGATTAAAAGAGATAATGAAGTGTGATTCAAAGTCATCTTTACAATTATGACCAAAACATTATTTAAAAGGTACTAAACTATGGCACCAAAGAATTTCTGAAATTCTTTGACACTAAGCCAGTATGAATATGCAAAAATTATGCATGCATTTTAAAATACCAGATTTGGTGAAATGGACAGTCTGTATTATGCTGATTAAAATTTCTCAGTACCAATAATCTATACCATCTTCATATATTTTTCCAGTCTTCCTATTTCCCACACAGAAGAATACAACCAATGCTAACTCAAAAGTCTATGGCTTTCTCATCTAGGAGCAGAGAAGGAAGAAGAGCCTACATGCATAAAGTTATGTAAACTTTAAGCTGGGGTGAGTCCTTGGCAAGGCCCCCAAGATGGGGAACTCAAGAGGATGTAGTTATAACAACTGCCAGAGGTACTTCTGTCTGGATTAAGAGTTATAAATGCAAAAACTAACCTTGGGAAGGAAAGAAAATCCTACAGGAAGCTTCATCCTTCTGACATACAGCTCCCTCAATATTCTGCCCTCTTAAGGTAGGGTGCTGCTAAAAGATGAACAACCGTAACAGAAAGATTCAGATGTGAGAGTTTCCTTATTTAAAGAGAGGAGGGGGCTCTCAGATTAGTAAAAATGATAAGCAATCAGAGAATAAATGTTTTGGCCATTGAGCGGTTTATTCTTTTTAAAGTAAAAAGTTCTTTTAAAAATATAAATAGAATTAAGAATAAAAAATTTTAAATAACCATAAAACAAAGCTTTGTAGACCAAAACATAATATATACTAATTTATTTTGTATTGTTTTGTATTAATTTTTATAATTTAAATGTATGGTAAGAGATGTAATATCGTAAAATATCAATTGTGTGAAAGTTTTGCTTCATAAAAACTTACATACTAATTTACTTAGTAAAAAAATATGTATATGTACATAAATAGGAAAAATGAAGTGGTAATTTAGATAACTGTATACTCTTCTCAGAAGTTTTTTTTCTTTTTTCTTTTTTCTTTTCTCAGAAGTTTTGGACCCACTGATTTCTATGTCATTCTGGACATATCCCATGTGGTACATTATAAACATAATTTTGGACATTTTACATTATATTTGGTAACTTGGTTACAACAGAGTAATGTGATCTTAGGTAAGAAGATCATGGTCATTACATAAAAGATAAATTATGAAGTTCTTTAAAGATTAAGTGGAGATATGATATAAAAATAGAAATAGGAACTGGGCGTGGTGGTATACCCCTGTAATCCCAGCACTCCAGGAGGGTGAGGCAGGAAGATCACAAGTTGTAGCTCAGCCTGGGCAACTTACCAAGACCCTGTCTCAAAAAATTCTTAAAAAGAAGAGGGGATGCAGCCCAATGTGAAGACTCTGGGTTCAATTTCCAGTACTAGATAAATAAGAATGGAAATGTAGCTCAGTGGCTGAGCACATGCCTAGTATGCATGGGCAAAAGAAATTTTTAAATTATGTGTGTGTGTGTGTGTGTGTGTGTGTATACAAATATACCCATACTTTTAGTATTAGCTACAACATTATTACAATGTTTACCTAAACTATACACATTAATATAGGCATTGTGCTAATTACAGGAATCATCTCATTAAATCTTCACAACCTTTCAAGAAGACATTAATATTACTACCATTTTCCAGACAGGAAACGGGGGCATAACAGTAACTTACTTCACATCCTGAGCCAGTAAATGCCAGCGCTATACACAAACCCATGCTTCTAGAACTGACTCTAAACCACTACTTTACACCAACTCTGTAAACTGGCTAACTAATTGTGATACAAACATTTTATCTTGTTACATATCATCACATATTCTAGGAATGTATATAATCTCTTCATAAGTAAACACATTCACTATGCCAAGTAATATTAGAAAGGGTAGAAAGACAGCAATGTTCTTCACTTTTCCCTGTCCAGTAAAATTTAACCTAACAGTTTACGTGGACAAATTCTACTTTATAAAAAACTCACAGCTAATAAACACAGATGAGGGAAATGAAAAAATTAGAAAAGTCCTTATTTTGCAACTCCCAATAAAATAACACATCCAGGCAACGCAAAGAATAAGTGCTAAATCGTCAGTGTATTAAGTATGGGAACATTCTAACATAGATTCCCTCAAGCACCTAGCACTACCTCTGAAATACTTTGATTTTTAAGAAAGGGTAAATTTAATCAAGTCAACCTCTGTCAACATACAGAAAATGTGAGGGACACTATGTATATTAAATGATGCCAGCATAGTGTTACCCTAATCCAGAATGTGCAACATTCTAAAAAAAAAAATCACGTAGGTCCTATAACAAAACAGAACCAAAAAATTGGGGGACGTCTATCGATTCTAAAAAATTATAAGAGGCATCAATAAATAGAATGTACAGACTTTATTTGAACTCTGATTTGAATAAGCCAACTGTTAAAAAAAAGGCATTTCTTGGATCATCAAAAATATAAAACGACAATAAGAAATCACTATTGTTGGGCATAGAAATAATAGCATGGTAACAAAAAACAGAAAGAAGGCCTATACTTGGTAACAATCATACTAAAGAACCTACAGATCAAACAGAACGGTGGACGTGTGCTTTTAAATACTCCAGGAAAAACTAAGAACAGAGAAGAAAAAGATGAAATAAAAATAGCAGAATGATTATTGTTGAAATTGTGTGACAGGTACTCTTGTGTAGACTTGAAAACTTCCCATGTATAATGAGGAATTATTCATTTATTTATTTATTTATTTTTTAGTTTTTTGAAACAAGGTCTCACTATGTAGTTCGGGCTGGCCTTGAACTCACTATGTAGCCGAGTAGGGCCTTGACCCCATAGTGATCTTCCTGCTTCAGCCTCCCTAGTGCTGGAATTTAATGAGGAATGTGTGTGTGTGTTGTTTGGATTCTGATTCAAACAAACAAATGCTAAAGGGCAATTCTGAGACAACTGGAGAACACAGACTATTTTGTATTAAAGAATTAAAAACTGTTGGATGACATTGTAGTATTCTGGTTATTAAATCCTTATTTAGTAGAGTTATGTACTGATGTGTTTAAGGGAGAACTGATAATATTCAAAGAAAATCATCCCAAAGAAAGTATCTAGGATTTGCTTCAAAGTACTGTAAGAAGAAGGTGCTTGGTAACCGCCGGACTTTTCAGCCAGCCAGCCAGCCAGGTGAGAGAGAGGCCCCCTCAGCGGGACAAAGCCTGCAAAGCTATCCCGCCCTGCGACATCCGTTGCCAGGCGACAGAGAGATTTCCCCCTCCCGCCCTGGACACACGAAGGTGGAGGGGAGGTGCTTGGTAACCGCCAGACTTTTCAGCCAGCCAGGTGAGAG